>MDKI01114563.1:0-10990 GCA_005239505.1 Nicotiana paniculata
AAAGCTCATAAAATGCGAGGGATATAATGCTTAAAATCACGAATTCTAGCCACTCATCACCACTTATCTGGACTGCGGTAATCAACTCAATACCAAGTTGTTTCCACGAGTATGTGACTCTGGGTGGCCCAAATCTATTCAAATTGATTGCATGGTGTAAATATCGCTTCAAGGGGACAAAATAGCTAAATATTTATAATCTAATACACGAAATTAGGAAATTCGCCCAAAAAGTCCCTCGGGCCCACGTCTAGGAATCGGATAAAATTTATATTTCCCGAACACCCATTCGCTCATGAACCCACTCGAACAAGAATCAACAGAATCCAACGTCTAAATCTCCCTAAATCCTCAAATTTCTATTTGGTAAAATTTCGTCCCATTTCCATGGTTTTTCATCCAATTTCTTTGATTAGATAGAGGAAAATGATAGAGATTAATGATAAAGGGATTAAGGTTAGAAAACGTTACTTATGATCCTCCTATTCAAATCCCATTTAAAATCGCTAAGTTTTGTGCTCACAATCGATTTTGGAATTATAAAATTCAAAACCTCAGATTTTTGGTATAAACTGCAAGACGTTTCGCACCTGCGACACTGGAATCGCACCTACGGAAACCCAATCGCAGGTGCGGAAATTCATTAAGTGGCCTGGGGTCGCACCTGCATGCCCGCACCTGCGAAAATACCATCGCAGGTGCATAAATTCATTTAATGGCTAGGGGTCACACCTGCGGCACCCCTTTCGCACCTGCATGTCCACACCTGGGGAAATACCATCGCAGGTGCGAGACACCAGAACCAGAATGGTTCAGCTGTTCTCAAATTCACAAAACTCACCCGTTGGGCATCCGAAACAACCCCGAGGCCCCCGGGACCTCAACCAAACCTACCAACTGACCCTAGTACCTTGTTCAAACTTGGTCGAGCCTTAAAAACACATCTCATAACATCAAAATCATCAATTATGCATAGATTCAAGCCTAATAACTTAGGAAATTTCTAGAATTCACATCCGACGCTGAAACACGTCTAAACTCATCCGAATGACCTCAAATTTTGCAAACAGCTTATAAATGACATTATAGACCTGATGTCGCTTTCGAAAATCCATTCCGAGTCCGATATCAAAATCTCATCTATCGGTCGAAATCGTCGAAATTCTAACTTTCGCCAATTCAAGCCTAAATTCACAACCGACCTCGAAAACACATTCTGAACATGCTCCTAACCCCAAAATCACCCAACGGAGCTAAAGGAGTCGACGAAATTCCATTCCGGATCTGGCTTCCCACAGCTCTAGCTACGGCCAGATTTCTAAAGCTAAATTCCGCATTTATAGGATATGTGTCCAAAATCTCCCCGGATTTCATCACTCAACACTCCGACAAGTTCCAATAAGATAAATAGACATGGGAGAAGCAGTAAATAGGGGATCGGGGCGCAAATTCCTTAAACGACCGACCGGGTCGTTACATTATTGTTCCAATTAAAGTTAACAAATTCTAAAAAACTAAACCTATTACATAAGAAAAATATGATCATTATAGAGTAATATTTGACCATAAATGTAACAATCAACAAACTTTAACAATAAACACAACCAGTGTGTGGAATTATTTGCTACATTAGCTATGCCAGAGTTTATAACTGAAAGTAAATGGATATGATCACACATTAATTCTATATTATTTTTATGTTTTTTATAAAGATAAATATAAACTGAAGTTAATACAAATTCTGAGGTCCCAAGCCGGAGAAATGAATTTTTGAAAGAAATTATTTTTCTAAATATATAAGAGTTTTTGGAAATTTGGTTATATTTGAAATTTATGGTATCGGTCCTGTATTTTGGTTCCGGAGCCCGGTACAGGTTCAATATGATATTTGAGTTGTGTCTGTAAAATTTGGTAAGAAACGGAGGTCTTTGACGTGATTCAGACACGTATTTGTGAAATTTGAAACTTTGAGAGTTTTGAGATTTTTCTTTGATTTCTATGCTAAATTCGTTGTTTAAGATGTTTTTTGGTGATTTGATTGCACGATTAAGTCTGTAGGATGTTTTAAAGGTTGTGTGTATGTTTGGTTTGGAGCCCCGAGGATTCGAGTGAGTTTCGGATAGGAGTGTGGTTAGACTTAGAAAATCTGGTGTCACTGCTGTTTGCTAATGTCCAAGTAATTACCCTATGCGAACGCATTGACCAAAGGGGGAAGGGTCTGGGTTTACCATATGCGAATGCAGGGGCCCATTCGGGAATGCATAGCCTGGCAAGGGCTGGCCTATGCGAACGCAGGTGGACTAGTGTGAGCACACTACTTTAGGGGGAGCTGGGGATGGGTTAGAAAAGGACTCTATGCGAATGCGGCCTTATGCACACGATCGTGTTGATCACGGGAGTGTAAACAAATGCGAACGCGGACAAACGCACGCAAACACATAGAAGGCCAGTCCAGTGTTTTTTTTAAAATAGTAGCAGAATGGGAATTAGGCCATAACTCCATATTTTCAAAACCAAGGAAGCTTAGGGGCGATTTTTGAAGAGGGACTTCATCACCAAACCATATGTATGTGTTTTTAGACTCGTTTTCTTCAATTTTCATCAACACCCATTAGATTTTTAGTCCTAAATCATGTTCTTAAGGGTATAAAATTGGGGATTTGGGTAGAGTTATGGCTTTTGGAATAATTGAAGTTTAGACCTCGTTTTGGGGTCGGATTCCAGAACTAATTATACATTCGGGCTCGTGGATGAATGGGTGATCCGATCTTGGTCTGAACCTCGTGTGTTGACCAAGCAGGCCCGGGGTCGATTTTTGACTTTTTGGGAAGAATGATATAAAATCTATAATTAAGAGTTGGGATTGAATTGTTTTGCATTTATTGATGTTATTAAGTTAAATATGTCTAGATACAAGTGAATTGGAGTCAAATTTAAAAGGGAAAACACCAATTGAGGCTTGACTTTTGTCGTGGAATTTGAGGTAAGTGTTTGGCTTAACCTTATCTTGAGGGAATATGTGTTGTGTCTTATTTTCTATGTGTAAGTATCATGTTCAACGTATGGGTGAGGTGACGAGTACCTATACGTTGGTGTCAAGAATGCACATGAGTCGAATATTGTGATTTATGTGGTTTTTCGTAAGTAATATTTGAGTTTCACTTTATAGTTATCCATGTTGATGGAAATTCCTTGATATTGAATAGTGTGAGTATTAGTTTCAATTGAAGACTTTTATGTAAAGTTATGTATTAAGTGAGATTGGATATAGTTGTTTTCCCTTGTCGGGATGGTATTGATTCCACTGTTGACTCCCTTGCCGGGATGTTATAGTTTTATTTCTGCTTACTCTGTTATTTTTCCTTGTTGGATTTCTTTCATTTGATGTGTTTGGGTGAGGAAGAGTGTGAAAGCACGAAGGGTGATGTTGTGCGTGATATTTTGAGTGAATGTTAATGCACGAAGGGTGATGCTGTGCCGATATTGTGATTTTAAAAGCACGAAGGATGATGTCGTGCCATGATATGAGTGATAATGCGTGAAGGATAATGTCGTGGCATGATATTGTGAGGTAAAAGCACGAAGGGTAATGTCGTGCTGAATATATTGATTCTGATGGTGAGGACGAGAGTAAAAGCACGATAGGTGATGTCGTGCACTTTTTTTCGTATTACTATTTATGTTGCTTAAATTGATATCTAAATTGTGATTTATCTCATTATTTCCATTATTTGATATTTTCTCCTCTCAGCATGTTCCCCTTTATTTTATGCTTAGCTTCTTATTTTTCGTTGTTATTATTTTCTCTTTATACTATTAAACTGCACAGGTTTTTTTGGTTGTCGTGTCCTAGTGTCGTCATTACTTCATCGAGGTTAGGCTTGACACTTACTCAGTACATGGGGTCGGTTGTACTGATACTACACTCTACACTTTTGTGCAGATCCCAGTACAGGACCCTGCGGAACTTAGAGCGAGGAGGCTTCCTTCAGTCCACGTGGAGACACCGAGGTAGTCTTGCAGGCGAACGGAGGCCTTGGCGTCCCCTTCTACTTCATTTGTATTTTGTTCTAGTTATCCCAGAAACAAATGTATTTACTTTTGTTTAAACCCCTTATTTGTAGTATTCGTAGATAGTCCGTGAAGTTGTGACACCAAATTCTGGGTTTGGTATTGTGATTCTCGTAATGGTATTTAATCAAGTTGTTAGACTTTGTTTTCTTCCGCCCTTTTATTTCCGCTGAGTTGTAAATCACCTGTTATCTGTTAAAAATAAATGAATAAGGTAAAAATAAACATTTACATTGGCTTTCCTAGTAGGTTCAATGTTAGGCGCCATCACGGTCCCGACGGTGGGAAATTCAGGTCGTGACAAGTTGGTATTAGAGCACTAGGTTGCTTAGCTCTCATAATTCATGAACAGGCTTAGTAGAGTCTCAGGGATCAGTATAGAGACGTTTGTGCTTATCCCCCAGAGGCTGCAGAGTTTAGGAATAACTTCACATCTATTATTCTCTGTCGTGCGATTTGAATTCTAGATGCTAACTGAATTTCTGCTCTATTCTCTCGCAGATGGCGAGAACACGTGCTTCTTCATCTACTGATCAGCAGCCCGAGTCTCCAGTTACAGCTCCTACGAGGGGCCGGGGACGAGGCCGAGGCCGTGCTAGAGGCCGAGGCAGGGGCAAAGCTCAGCCCAGAGCAGCAGCCCCAGTGGTGGAGCCTCAAGTAGAGTTTGCTAATTAGGTTCCCGCCCAGACACTCCCGATTGGGCCAGCTCAGGTTCCCGAGGGGTTCATTGCCACAGTACTTTAGGATGCTCTGTCCCGTCTAGTGGGCCTCATTGAGAGTTTCGCTTAGGCAGGTTTGCTTCCTACAGCACCAGCCATCTCTCAGGCTGCGGGAGGAGCCCAGACTCCCGCTACTCGAACTCCGGAGCAGTTGGCTTCTCAGTTTTAGACTCTAGTAGCTCAGCCAGCTAGGGTAGTTCAGCCGGGTATTATGGCTCATACCGGTGATGGAGCACCTATGTCTGCTGATGCTTTTTTGAGGTTGGATAGGTTCATCAAGCTTTTCACTATTACTTGCAGTAGTGCATCTTCAGAGGATCCCCAGGACTACTTGGATAGCTGCCATGAGGTTCTACGGAACATGGGGATAGTGGAGACCAATGGGGTCGACTTTGCTACCTTTCGTCTGTTAGGTCCCGCCAAGACTTGGTGGAGAGATTATTGTTTATCCAGACCAGTTGGATCACTGGCCTTGACTTGGTCCCAGTTCACTCAGCTATTTCTGGAGAAGTTTCTTCCTATCACTCACAAAGAGGATCTTCAGAGGCAGTTTGAGCGTCTCCAGCAGGGCTTTATGACCGTCACTTTGTACGAGACCAGATTTGTTACCTTGGCCTGACATGATATTATGATACTTACCACCAAGCGAGAGAGGGTGGGGATATTAATTGAGGGACTAGCTCAGCCGTTCAGATTGCAAATGGCCAAAGAGACAGGGAGTGAGATTTCTTTCCAGGATGCAGCCAATGTGGCCAGACGAGTTGAGATGGTTTTGTTGCAGGGGGGTGGTCAGGGGTCTGACAAGAGACCCCGTCATTTTGGCAGTTTCAGTGGTGCCTCATCTGGAGGCAGGATATTTTTTGTAGGGGCCATCCTCCTAGGTCATTTCATCCGGCACTTCAGGTTTCTCGCAGTGCTCCAGGTGGCTGTGGTTCTCATATACAGTATTCTGATTAGTTGCCCTACAGTGCACCATCGGCTCCTATCAGTACACCACCGATTCAGGGTTTTCAGGGTGGTTACTCGGGTCATCAAGGTCAGTTTCAGGGTCAAAAGCCTCAGCAGCCAAGGGCTTGTTATACTTGTGGTGACCAGAGGCACATTTCTAGATTTTTCCCTAAAGCCTCGAGCAGTTCTCAGCACCAGGGTTCTCATGCTATGGTTCCCGCACCAGGTGCTCCACCACCCCCTCAGCCAGCCAGAGGTGGGGGTCGAGGTGTTAGAGGCGGAGGTCAGACAGTTAGAGGTGGAGTCCAGGCTACTAGAGGTAGAGGTCAGCCAGCAGGAAGTCGTCCCAAGGATGTAGTTCAGATGGGTGGGGTCCAACCCCGATGTTATGCTATTCCAGCTAGAACTGAGGCTGAGGCCTCCGATGCAGTTATCACAGGTATGGTTTCAATTTGCAGCAAGGATGCTTCGATTTTATTTGATCCGGGGTCCACATTGTCTTATGTGTCGTCTTATTTTGTTCCTTATTTGGTTATGCCTCGTGATTCTTTGAGTACTTCTGTATATGTGTCTACACAAGTGGGTGATTCTATTGTAGTGGATCGTGTCTACCGTTCATGTATAATGGTTATTGGGGGTCTTGAGACCAGTATAGATCTTCTGCTCCATGATATGGTTGATTTCGATGTCATTTTGGGGATGGATTGGTTGTCGCCTTATCATGCCATTATGGATTGTCATGCCAATACCGTGACATTAGCATTGCCGGGGTTGCCTCAACTAGAGTGGAGGGGGACTCCTGGTCATTCTTCCAGTAGGGTTATCTCATATATGAAGGCTCGGCGCATGGTCGAGAAGGGGTGTTTGGCCTATTTGTCTTATATCTATGATTCTAGTGTCGAGATTCCTTCTATGGAGTCTGTGCCCATAGTTCGTGAGTTTCCAGAGGTGTTTTCTACAGACCTGCCTGGTATGCCACCTAAAAGGGATATTGACTTTTGCATTGAGTTGGCTCAGGGCACTCAGCCCATTTCTATCCCCCCATATCGCATGGTCGTTCCAGAGTTGAAGGAGTTTAAAGAACAGTTGCAGGATTTGCTTGATAAAGGCTTCATTAAGCCTAGTGTCTATCCTAGGGGTGCGTCGGTGTTGTTAGTTAAGAAGAATGATAGGTCGATGAGGATGTGTATATATTATCGGCAATTGAACAAGGTTACCATCAAGAACAAGTATACATTGCCGCGAATTGATGATTTGTTTGATCAACTTCAGGGTGCCAAGGTATTTTCGAAGATTGATTTGAGATCTGGCTACCACCAGTTGAGGATTAGGGCATCTGATGTCCCTAAGACAGCCTTTCGCACTCGGTACGGGCATTATGAGTTCTTAGTGATGTCATTCGGGTTGACAAATGCCTCAGATGCTTTTATGGACTTGATGAACCGAGTTTTCAGGCCTTATTTGGATTCCTTCATGATTGTCTTCATTGATGATATTCTGATCTATTCCCGTTGCCGGGAGGAGCACAAAAGCACCTTCGAGTCGTTCTTCAGACTCTGAAGGACAGTCAGTTGTATGCTAAGTTTTCTAAGTATGAGTTCTGGTTGAGCTCAGCTGCATTCCTGGATCATGTTGTATCAGCAGAGGGTATCCAGGTGGATCCCATGAAGATTTCAGCAGTCAAGAATTGGTCTAGACCCACGTCAGCTACAGAGATTCGGAGTTTCTTGGGTTTAGCATGTTACTATCGTCGGTTTGTAGAGGGCTTTTCATCTATTGCAGCCCCGATGACCAGGTTGACTCAGAAGGGTGCCCAGTTCAGGTGGTCAGATGAGTGTGAGGCGAGCTTTCAGAAGCTCAAGACAGCCTTTACCACGACACCGGTGTTGGTTTTGCCCACAGGTTCAGGGCCATATACTCTGTATTGCGATGATTCTCGGATTGGACTTGGTACAGTGTTGATGCAGGATGGCAAGGTTATAGCCTATGCTTCACATCAGTTAAAGGTCCATGAGAAGAATTATCCAGTTCATGATTTGGTGTTAGCATTCATTGTTCACGCGTTGATGATTTGGAGGCATTATTTATATGGCGTGTCTTGTGAGGTGTTCACGGATCACAAGAGTTTGCAATACTTGTTCAAGCAGAAGGAGTTGAATTTGAGGTAGAGGAGATGGTTGGAGCTGTTGAATGACTATGACATCACCATATTATATCATCCAGGGAAGGCCAATGTGGTGGCCGATGCCTTGAGTAGGAAGTCAACCAGTATGGGTAGTCTTGCTTATATTCTGGTCGGGGAGAGACCGCTTGCCTTGGATGTTCAGGCCTTAGCCAATCAATTCATGAGATTGGATGTTTTTGAGCCCGGTCATGTTCTAGCTTATACAGTTGCTTGTTCCTCATTATTTGATCGTATTCGAGACTGGCAGTATGATGATCCTCATTTGTGTGTCCTTAAGGATACGGTCCAGCACGGTGATGCCAAGAAGATCACAGTTGGTGATGATGGAGTTTTACGGATGCAGGGTCATATTTGTGTACCCAATGTCGATGGACTTCGTGAGTTGTTATTAGAGGAGGCCCATAATTCCCGATATTCTATCCATCCGGGCGTCACAAAGATGTACCAGGATATGCGGCAGCATTATTGGTGGAGGAGGATGAATAAGGATATTGTGGCATATGTAGCTCGGTGCTTGAATTACCATCAGGTAAAGTATGAGCATTAGAGACCCGGTGGATTGATGCAGCAGATTGAGATTCCTGAGTGGAAGTGGGAGCGTATCACCATAGATTTCGTTGTTTGACTCCCATGGACTCAGAGGAAGTTCGATGAAGTATGGGTCATTGTGGATAGGCTAACAAGGTCAGCGCATTTCATTCATGTGGCAGTTTCCTATTCTTCGGAGAGATTGGCAGAGATCTACATTAGGGAGATTGTTCGTCTTCATGGTGTGCTTGTGTCTATTATTTCTGACCGAGGTACGCAGTTTACCTCGCATTTCTGGAGGGAAGTTCAGCGTGAGTTGGGCACGAGGGTTGAGTTGAGCATGGTATTTCATCCTCAGACGGATGAACAGTCAGAGTGTACTATTCAGATTTTGGAGGATATGCTACGAGCATGTGTCATTGACTCTGGTAGGTAGTGTCGATCACCGGTTGGGTGGTTTGAGCTGGGAGAGGCTCGGTTGCTGGGTATGGAGTTAGTGCAGGATGCCTTAGGTAAGGTAAAGATCATTCGGAATAGACCCGTGTTTTGACCAAGCGGGCTCGGGGTCGATTTTTGACTTTTTGGGAAGAATGATATAAAACCTATAATTAAGTGTTGGGAATGAATTTCTTTGCATTTATTGATGTTATTAAGTTAAATATGTCTAGATACAAGTGAATTGGAGTCAAATTCAAACGGGAAGCGATAATTGAGGCTTGAGTTTGGTCATGGAATTCGAGGTAAGTGTTTGGCTTAACCTTAGCTTGAGGGAATAGGTGTTGTGTCCTATTTTCTATGTGTAAGTATCATGTTCAACGTATGTGTGAGGTGACGAGTACCTATACGTTGGTGTCAAGCATGCCCGTGAGTCGAATATTGTGATTTATGTGGTTTTTGGTAAGTAATATTTGAGTTTCACTTTATAGTTATCCATGTTTGTGGAAATTCCTTGATATTGAATAGTGTGAGTATTAGTTTCAGTTGAAGATTTTTATGTGAAGTTATGTACTAAGTGAGATTGGATGTAGTTGTTTTCCCTTGCCGGGATGGCATTGATTCCACTGTTGACTCCCTTGCCGGGACGTTATGGTTTTATTTCTATTTACTCAGTTATTTTTCCTTGTTGGATTGCTGTCATTTGATGTGTTTGGGTGAGGAAGAGTGTGAAAGAACGAAGGGTGATGTCGTGTGATATTTAGAGTGAATGTTAATGCACGGAGGGTGATGCCGTGCCGATATTATGATTTTAAAAGCACGAAGGGTGATGCCTTGCCATGATATGAGTGATAATGCACGAAGAATAATGTCGTGCCATGATATTGTGAGGTAAAATCACGAAGGGTGATGTCGTGCACTTGTTTTCATATTACTATTTTTATTACTTAAATTGATATCTAAATTGTGCTTTATCTCGTTATTTCCATTATTTGATATTTCCTCCCCTCAACATGTTCCCCTTTCCTTTATGCTTAGCTTCTTATTTTTCGTTGTTATTATTTTCTCTGTATACTGTTAAATTGCATAGGTTGTTTTGGTTGACGTGTCCTAGCCTCGTCAATACTTCGCCAAGGTTAGGCTAGACACTTACTCAGTACATGGGGTCGATTGTGCTGATACTACACTCTACACTTTTGTACAGATCCCGGTACAGGACCATACAGACCTTAGAGCGAGGAGGCTTCCTTCAGTCCACGTGGAGACACCGAGGTAGTCCTGCGGGCGACCGCAGGCCTTGGCGTCCCCTTCTACTTCATTTGTATTCTATTCTAGTTATCCCAGAAACAAATGTATTTACTTTTGTTCAAACCCCTTATTTGTAGTATTCGCAGATAGTCCGTGAAGTTGTGACACCAAATTCTTGGTTTGGTATTTAGATTCTCGTAATGGTATTTAATTAAGTTATTAGACTTTGTTTTAGTCCGCCCTTTTATTTCGGCTGAGTTGTACATCACCTGCTATCTGTTAAAAATAAATGAATAAGGTAAAAATAAATATTTACGTTGGCTTGCCTAGCAGGTTCAATGTTAGGTGCCATCACGGCCCCGACGGTGGAAAATTCGGGTCATCACATAAATATTATAGTGACAAAACATAGCTTTCACATGATGCATGACGAATGAGTGAAGTTGCGAATTTTACCTTTAAGTCATGTGTATTTGTAAGAAATATACATATAATTCGATTACTTTAACGTAACAGAAAATAGTTGCGTGACCATATATGATATTAACAAATGAATGAGTTTGAATAGCTTGAAAATGGAGTCTAGAACTAAAATATGGTTCTTTGGACTAAAAGAACCAAAATGTGTGGGAAAAAAACTGGTGACAATAATAAATATATAACGCCCTTTTATAAGGTGTTATACCTTAACAACCGCTTTTAAGTATAGCGCCCTTATTCAAGGCGTTATGTTTGAACTCAAAAGGGGGGGGGAGGTATAGCGCCTGAACATAAGCTGCTATAGGTAAGGGCGTTATACTTACATAAATAATCGTCCCTTCCTCTTCCCCAACAAAACAGAACGGTCCCCCCCCCC
>ML338785.1:0-14179 GCA_005239505.1 Nicotiana paniculata
ATTACAGAGATGGTGCGATTTGATTCTTTTTTTTTCATTTCATATTTATTCATTTCTATCAGTATTACGAGGAGAAAAACACGTGATTTGCGAAAAATTTTGAAAAACAAAATCTACGCTTTTTGAAGGTGAAGTTTGGAAAAAGAACAATTCCTTCTGTCGTGTATCCTCGATTAATGAAACCTCAGATGCTATGTTTCGATTCTCGATTCTAGTATTAAGCAAAAGGTTATGCCTAGAGGTTCTACTCCTCAGTAGAATTTTCTCAAACTCTTCACTAAACCTCTGAGCCAAACGGACTTACAAAATAAACTCTTTTGTAATCCTAGGACTAACTCTAATCCCTTCGTAGTAAGTGGCCTCTAGATAATTTCTACAAGCTTCAAGTTAACTCTAACTTGAACAATGTGTACCTATTACAATTGCTTCTATGAAAACTGAAAAGATACTATATTTAATCGCCTACTACAACCAACTAGAATCAATGACAAACAAATGAACTGGTTGTTCTAGCTGGTATGTAGCCTTCGTATCGAACAGTAACTCTGCTTGCAAAATCTCTGGGAATTTTGATTTCAGTTCTTGATTCACTTATGAAATTGTGCATTTTTTTATTCAAGAAAGGATACTTCAATTATTTATAGAGTCAGTTTTTGAGTTTGTCGTTCAGTTCTCGTACAACTCTTCCTTGGAGAAAGAGTTCGGATTAAACTCAACTTCCTTCATTCATAACTGTCCTTGCTGAATTCAACTTCTATTCTCTTATTAATTTGCAACCTTTTCGCATTAGGAGACACTCTCTTTGTTCATTGATACTTCACAATCACATTCATCTCCTATGCATATATGGTTTATGTGCCAACGTGTTAGATCAATTATGTGTACTCTGATGGACCTGGTTTAATTGGTCAGTCATTTGTCAATCTTCAAAACTATGCAGTGACTTGGGTATACATAAAGACAAACTCACAAAGCAGTTTTAAATGGTAAAGGCCTAGATGTCCTCAATGGAGTCGCCATGCTGTCGCGCCCCCCTCTTTCCTCTCCTTTAGGATCGGTCAGAGTTTTTTGACGTTATAGGGACAACCCATTTCCTTTTGGGAGAAGGGATGTGAAGGATTTGAAGAGTCGCCACCTACCGAATTAAGGTGCGTTAGGGAACCTATTAAGGGTCACAATAACACTAATTGAATAACCTGAGATTGGGTAAGGGCATGAAATTACTCCAAGGGGAAGGTGTTAGGCACCCGTCAAAGTCCACAACTGTGGTTCCCGGCCAAACAAACTTTGTGAATTTAATCAAGTAGCAAATAGGTAGTCAAAGTATACACATGGGAACAAGTAATGGTTCGAAAAGATTCGCAGTCTAAGCACACATATGTGATAAAGTTTTGAAAGATTTATGGTCTAAGCACACATATGTAGGGGATAAGGGAGCCCTAAGTTGTTTATCCTATAAGATCACATCAATGCAATGCCAGGAATTACTCCTCAGTGAGGGGCTACACGTGGCATTAGCACACCGGTCATCATATCCATATCTACCCTTTACCCCACCCCTCAACGGTTATTAAGCGAGTTTATTTAGCGATCTCTATGTGTGTTGTTACCCGTCCCTTCCTTGTGGTCCTGGAGGAATTTAGGACCTCTAGATATAGGTAGTTCTAGACAAACCCCTAAGGTTTTGAAAGGATAAAATTCTAAGGGACATGCAAGAACAAATAGGACTAATCAGATAAATGCAGGAAAGCAGTTATGAGGCCCAGATTTACCTCCACAAGTAATGCACATAATTAGCACGTCTCAAACACAAACAAAAAGCAGTTTTATTAAACAGGATCCTAAGCAGGATTCTAAGTGAGTACCCATGCACAAAAATATGCAGCTTTATTTTCTTTAAACTCAGAAGCATGGGCCTAATCAGTTTGCCTACTGATTTTTAAGCATGTTAACCTTTAGACAATTCAGAAGTTGTTTTACCTAAAAGCATGTTGTTCTAGGTGTTACGAAAATGCAGGGATTATTACCAGTTTTATCTAAAACAGGATAATCATACGTGAGATTGTGTTATACTTTTTCATGAATCAGTAGTTTAAACTAGGCGTGGTTAAGCAAATGCAACAGAGTCCTATAGCATGGTATCTAATATGCACTTATAAAATGCATAATGGTTAAGACATAATTTCAGGATGCACAGAGTTCCTAAAGTATGATTTCTAAATGCACAAAGAGTTACAGGATGATTGAAAACATGATATTGGATGCACAAGAGTAACAATTTTATACTAACTTTATTATCCAAGGAGAAAGATTTCTAAGTGGTAGGCATAATCATAAATTAAGGACATGATGTCCGTTGAAGCAGTAAACATGAAAAGCCTTAAAGACATTATATCTAATGCATGTTTGGCATGGTTTGAATGAATATGTTGGTCCTAAGCATGGATTCTAATGCAGATATAGGGAATGTAAAAGCATAAGGCATGACTTCTACCCAATGATAGAATATATAATTGCCCTTTCCATTTCACTAGCAAACCCCAATATCTATTTACAAATAACTATTATAGACCAGTTGAATAAATTACGTAAATAGATAAAGGAAAAGAAGAAGGTAAACTATAGGGAGCCTGAGGTAGGCCCAAATGTACCAAATCGTCCATAGCCTCATATGTCAAGGTCATAGCCTTTCTCATGTCCGAGTGTGTCATAGTTCCCTAAGGACCTCAAGGATTCCGGGAAGTGCTCACACCCAGATTTCATAACCATAATTGAGTAAGTGCAGTGTGGAAGAGCCAGCTCCAGTGCATCAGACTTCAGAGGGAACTCACAGGAATCCCAAAGCAGTCACACATTGGAGGGGCAGAACATAAGGACCTAAGAGTAGAGTGAGGGTGCTTGACATAGTTTTTGAAAATGCTTTGGTATAAAAGAGTATTGAAAAGACTCAGTTGAATGAAGAAGTCTTATAAAATAGGAGTTCTTTAATAGTAAAATAGTTTGAACAAGAACAGTGTAGTCAAACAAACAGAAGATCAACCATATAGCAATCATATTCAACATTTCTCAACAAGACACTTTCACACATGGAAGTTGGGAATTGAGGACACATAGGGCATGTACAGTGAACACATAATAGGCAGAAAAACAGAGGTGTTGTAGGGTTTATGGATTGGGGGATAGCTAATGGTATCAACACAATATAAATTCCAGAACAAACAACTGAGAATAGAGTTAAACATAGAATCAGACAACTTAGGGTAACAAATCATTTTTGCAAAAATAGGTGCATGCCAGAACTGGACAACAAATAGACAAGCATTCAAAAACATAGTAGAGTCACACAGAGACAGACTACAGGGGAAGTAAACATGATGATCCTAAAAGGGGAAGGACATAACTGACATGCTGGGTGAAGCAATAATGTAAACAGGCCAGTTACATGTCGAACAGCAAAACAACAGACAGAAACAAATCAGGAATACGATAAACTGAAGTAGTAGGAAACACATTGGTTTGGGGGCTTGAATTTAAAATCAAAACATACCAGTAAAGAGAGTAAACACAAAGTGAAGAACATGAGAGTGCAATAATTAGCCTTGGCTTGTAGCCAGCTAATTTAGTAACAATAGCAAGTAACAAAGAAAGCAGAAGAGATTTTGAGTGTATGAGAGATGTGAACTAATGTGAGTTCGTCTGTCTGAGTCTAATGAGAGTAGAAGAGAGCAATATATGTAGTAGTTTGAAAGCTAGCAAATAAGGCAAGAATCAATTTGTTCGATAATTGAAGAACTCAGAATCAATTAGAGTAAAAATCAGTGTAAGTACTCCCTCAATTAAGGGAGTTAACTTCAAACGGTAAAAGACAGGTAACAAATAAGGAAGGAGATCATATATGGGTGAAATATAACTAAGGAAATAATTTAAACACAGTACAGGTATAGAGTAAGCGATTAAGGCTAGGTACATAAGGTTCTAATTAAGGAAATAACATAAGAATCAATTAACAATATAGTCAAAAACATAATAAGGTAAGAAAATAATTTAGAAGTCGGAAATCAGTAAAGGGCATCAATCACAGGAAATCATTAAAGGGTATCAATTACAGGAAATTAGGGATTCAAATAAAATAGCACCGATTAAAGGAAATTACTACAAAATTCTGGAATAAACATAGTATAGGCAGGGAGAAGCAAAATTAGAAACCCTAATGAGCATAACGGGGTAGAAATCACAGAAATTCAGAACATATTCATGAGAAACAGATATGCATACAAATCGAACAAACAAATCAGCATAGACAAACTCAGAACCCAGAACTAAGCCAAGAAATTCGGGGTTTTAACACAGCTAATCAGGTTAAAGGGAAAACGTAAATAAATCGTTTAAATATAGTAAATATTATAGAATAACACTTAAAATCAAAGGAAAAGTCGTTTTGAAAAAGGGGTTAAGAAACCCTTGTTATGGAGATGAAGAGACGTTTTGAAAAGATCAAAAAGATTCTCATGGAAAACAGTAAAATAACTCAAAATTCTCTTAGATATGTTACAGATCTAACTAGTCAAGATATAAAAATAGGGTTCCAGAGAAGAACAACCTAGAGATAAAGAGATTCCGGCTTAGAAACCATAGGTTTAGCCGGAAAATAGAAAGATCTTCGAGCCATGGCGGCCTGAGAATGGTAAGCACGGACCCAGGGGAGGTTGAATGGCCACTGGTCCCCTTTGAGGACCTCAAGACAGCATAAATCCCGGCCATAGGAGAGCCGTTATGGCTAGGAGCGGTGGTGAGCCACCATTATTAACGGCGAGCAAGCAACGACAGTGGGAAGCTAGGGTTAGGGCAGAGAGGATTTGACAGAGACGGGTGAAGTGTGACGGCGGGTGTGTGAGGAAAATGATGGGTTTGGGGGGTAGTCGTCACGCCCCAAAATCGAGGGATGTGATTGGCACTCGACTGGGTGACCCCCAGTCAAGCGAACCTGATTTGCCTTTTCCACCCAATGCGTTTCCCCGTGTTTATAACATACATTATTTATGTGAAATAGTGAAATAAGCTTAAAAGTGCGTGAACACCACATTAAGTCCAATTCACACATATTAGATACGCCACTTCCTGATACGGACCACGATTACAAATACATACAACCACTACCCAAAATATACATATACACCCACATAGTGTCTACGGAGCCTCTAAGAGTACTAGGAGCTTATACCTTACAACACATAATACATTCAAAAGGGAGAAGGCCTGAAATACACATGGCCCCGAGAGGAAGTGGGGCTCAGCAGTACAGCTGATAAGGATGAGGAGAAGGCACCACTAACGACGAGCTGAGGAACCTGCTATGGACCCACCTACATCCATATAAAAGATGTAGCACCCCGGCAAAACGGACGTTAGTACTGTGGAATAATACTAGTATGTATAAACAAACTGTATCTCAAGTACAATCAAGCAATACACAATTAAGGAACAACATAGAACCAATTAATCAATGCACGTGGAAAGAAACAACCAAAATCAAACAAGATGCACAAGCTATCCTTTTGCCCTTTCAGCATCATCATGTTCAAGAGCTCATCGATTCTCATTTCAGTAGTAATAACGATCACATTTCATCCTTATTACCTCGGCCACCCTTATTACCTTGTCCACCCTTATCACCACAACCCATCAACCTTATTACTTCGTGTTGCAGCGCGCAAGCCGACCCCACCTGACAATTTTAATTCACAACACAATCACAAACAATTTCATCACAAGAATCACCATTTGAAGGAATACAAATTCATATCAACGACTCATTTGTTTGGGCCCAAGGAACCATAACTCTTATCAAGTAGTAATTTCATGAAATTGTCACAATTGCTCAATTCAGTTACATTATTTCACAATACTCTTTTCATTTCTTTCCACGTATGGCTTTCAACTATTTTACGCATTCCCACATTTGAGCACATTATCAATATTTCATTCATTACACATCAAACACTTTTCACAACTTCATACAACACAGTATCATGACAATCAACTAGGAAAATCAGAGAATGGAATCTCACGCCTCAACACGTTTGAACAATCAATTCACATACTTCAAAACAAGGTACACATACCAAATACTCTGACCCAAAAAGAGGAATCTACGAATGTTAAAGTTAGCCATACATACCTGGGGTCGAAATTCCTTTTTAACTTTTAATCACAAATCACCAGACCGACTAGTACCGTCATCTAGTTCACAATTAAACATATTCAACTCAGAATTGGAAACCATGCATACAATTTGAACTCTTTTTAAGCATTTATCAATTGCTATGTGATCCTCCCCCCTAGATTGCCAACCCCCTTATTTGTGAACCTTACCCCAACCTTCTTCCTCTTACTAGATTATGGACATTAATGATCATGCATGCAAGGTATAAACTTATATTTTCAAGAATCAATTCATGAGACGACCCCTTTTGTTTAAAATCAGAAAACCAATGAAAAGGGTTTGGGGATTCTTACTAGTTAGAATGAAGAAGAAGATGATTACTCAAAATTTCCAGGCCTGACTGACTTTGAAAATCCAATTGGTAAAGATGCAGCTTTCTCCCTCAAGAACCCTCTCTCCCCTCTCTCTAATTTTGTTCAAAAAATGGTTAAAAATGAAGGGGAGGGGTGTTTTAATGAACTGGGGTCCGGTTTTAAAAATTAGAAAAATAGGGCCCAACACAAGAATGCGGTCAGGAATGTGATCGCATTCCTGACATGCGGTTCGCAGATCTGACCGTACAATGTCCCTCAAGATGGGCCAAAAATCCAAATCACACTGCCCATGTATGTGACCAATTGTTCGGTTCGCATACACCTTATGCGATCGCATACTGGACCGCATAGTTCACTTCAAATGGGGCAGTATTCTGCCTAGGTATGCGACCATTATGCGGTCCGCATACACGTTGTGCTAGCACATAGTGCATCGCATAACACCTACTTTCTGGAAAATTATATTCTTTAAGTCTCGGGGTACTTTTTACTCAGTTCAGGTCTGTTTCATATATTCCCACAATAAAACAACTCGGGGACTTTGTTCGACAGTATTTTTAAACAAGAAAATTTTACGGGTCCTTACAGTAGTGATGTTAAGTTAATTAAGGAAAGAACATATATGGTATGTTGATAAAAATTGATCCACGGACCAGACTAAAATAGAAATTGGGTCGGGTAGATTAGGATTTGGGCCTTGGGTCTGTTGGTCCAGGTATAATTAAGGTTTTGGGCTGGCTATAATTTAGGCTATAATTGAAATAGAAATAGGCCATTTGTTAAATACCTGAATTAAATTAGTCGAGATAATTTATAACATAATTACTAATTAAAAAAAGAATTCTATGCATGTAAATAATAAAAGAAATGATTATTTGGTATTTAAAAATATAAAGGACTAATTTCTGGTAGAAAATAGTACAAAATTATATGCATGGGCTATAATTGCATAGTTATTGCAATTATAGCCAAAAGGTGCCAATTTGGCTATTTATGGCATAATTTGGTCTTAATAGGAAAATAAATTGTAAATAAATAAATAAATGCTTTTGAAATCATTTCTGATGCAATTTAGTAATTATTTATTGGAAATAAGATGCTGGACAAAATTATAAAAATGCAGAAAAATTCTGGAAAAACACCAATCGCTATTAATGCATGATTTTGAAGGTATTATATATGAAATTTTAAAAATATTGTGGGAAAAATTGGGTATCAACTTTGGTAGCCAGTTTTCTTTTTGACAAACCTCTCATTTTTTCGACTAGCCTGCTCTTTTGTAGTACACTCATATTTGTAGTGGTCAGTCTTACCACAATGGGTGCAGATCTTATTCTCAAGGAGAGTGAGATACTTGCTTTTGAGATCCCACTTGGGCAATTGACTTCCAAAGCTAATCCCTCTCTGGTTGCTACTATGATTCTCTTGAAGCCATATCACGGCATCAGAGGATTTATTCCATTTACAAGTTCGATCTAATTCATGTTTGACTTTGCCAAGTTCTTCGTTAAGAGTTATTACCTTTTCATCCTTGGCATACATCTTACCTTTTAGTTTTCTTCTAACATGATATGAGAATAATCAACAACCTTTTTACTGGATCTTATCTTTAGCTTTAAGTTTTCAGACTTTAGTTCTAGAATCTCAGTTTCAAGTGGATGAACCTGGTTCAACAAGACAATGTTATTCTTTTCAGATTCACTAAGTCTAATTTCCAGGTTCATACATTTTACTTTTAGCATTTCACATTCTGTAGAGAGTTGTTCCTTGGGGCCCCGAGGGGCTAGGGACTAATTTCAGATGGTTAACGGAGGTTTGGACTTAGGAATTTGCAGCAAAGCTTTTGCTGGTGCCATTTTCCTAGTGCGGCCGCACCTGCGGATGGGGAGCCGCAGATACAATAGCCATAGGTGCGAGGACCATGCACATGTGCGGAGTTTGGCAGCTCGTGAAGGGGTCGCAGGTGCGGAGGCCGCACATGTGGAAGCGCATGTGCGAAGAGGTAGTCGCAGGTGCGGAAAATAGAGACTTAAGTCAAGTGCACAGATGCGCACCTGGGACCGCAGGTGCGCATAAGTGGCCGCAGGTGCGAGACCACTAGTCAGAAGAGTATAAATGCATGCCTTCGCAAACTTTTGGCATTTGTTTCTTAATTTTGCATGCGGGTTGAGTCATTTTGAGATCAATTTGGAGAAGGATTTTGAGGGTCTTATGTGGAGGTAAGTTTCTCGGACCAAGAACTCGATTCTATGATATTATATGACGAATTAGGCTTGGAATTAGTGGATTTAATGGTATAAATTGGGGGTTAGGGCTTGGATAATTGGAGACTTTGATTGAGTAATTGGAAGGGCAATTGTAGTAATTTTGGTGTTCTTGGTATGTATATAATCGTGGGAGGATGAGGATTCTTGTGATGTAAATTTTTATCGGATTTCGAGATGTGGGCCCCGGGGTTTGTAACGACCCGACCTGTCGTTCCGAGAGTTTAGCCCCGTTTCTCCCATTTCTGCTTCATTCTACGTTGTTCAGCTTCATTTATGTGTGTTGGGTCGGTTGGCTCGGATTCAGTGGTTATGATGAGAATTGAGGCAATTAGTCTCTCAAGGTAGCCTAATAGTTGAGAAAGTCGACTAAGAGTTGACTTATTGGTGAACGACCTCGGAATGCGGATTTTATGGCTTGGATAGCTTCGTTAGGTGATTTAGGACTTAGGAGTGTGTTCATAATATTTTTGTGATGTCCGATGTAGAATTACGGTTGAATTGGCGAAAGTTAGTTTTTGGCAATTTCCGGCCGGCAGTGGACTTACTTTAGCTTATTGTAAAGTAATGTTATTTTGTTTTATTGTTAAAAAGTCGTAAAGCAAATACATCAGAAATGAAGCAGAGGAACGTTGTTCTACATACGTATTTATTCAGCTACATCGGAAATATTATATGAAGAGATAAAACCTATCATACAAGTTATCAAGATCGGACTTACAAAAGATATGATCATACCGGAGAAGATATAAATAAAACAATACAAGTATGGATAGGATACATACTAGAGGAACGTTGTTCTATATACGTATTTATTCAGCTACAACGGAAATATTATATGAAGAGATAAAACCTATCATACAAGTTATCAAGATCGGACTTACAAAAGATATGATCATACCGGAGAAGATAGAAGAACAAGAAGAGATAGAAAAAATAAATATTCCAGAATTTTATGCAAATAAAAGGATAATCGGGATATCTACTATCCTAAATGAATTAGCAAACAACTACCTAAATAGGAGATCAGTTATACCTAATGATAGAAAAAGAAACAGCAAGATTAGAAGACAGCCTGACAGCTATGACAAGAATAATAAAAGAAAATGAAAAAATAGATAAGAAAAAAGAAATCTAAAATATAAGGTACCAAGCAAACAAAGAAGTACAACAATTAGAAGAAATTAAAAATACAAAAATTATAGCATTAAAAAAAGAATTGGTCATGTTAAAAGCACTATATGAAGAAAAACAAAAAAAGAAAGATAAAGAGACAGAATTAACAGATGAAATAAATAAATTCAAACAAAAACTACAACCAGAAGAAAATCTAAGAATTGAAGAAATAGATAACGATGTAGATGACCAAAAATCAGAACTAAGTGAAACAAGTGAAACATACACAGAACTTTTAGAAAACATAGAAAAATCAAAAGACTTAGAAGTAAATACAGGAGATGTAAATATGGATGAAAAACCCAGTACATCAGGAGTAAAAAATCCAAGAATATTACACCCAAATTACTATATAGCTAATTATGAACAATCTGATAGACAGGATACACTATGAAATAGTAGACTAAATAAGAAATGGACACCAAAACCAATATCTGAACAATATAATTTTTTAGACTTAGATTGCGTGGCAGATATAAATAAAACAATACAACTATGGATATGATACATATCAAATAATTGGTAGATAATAAAATAGGAATGACAGAAACACCAGGATATGTAGAAAGAACACTCATAGGAAAAGTAAAACTATGGTTACACAATTTGACAAAAGAAAGTATAGATACCTTAAGGAGTAATAGAAAATTTGATGGTGAAATGGCAACAACAAATATAGAAATATTATACAAATATGAGATAGCCATAAGAAATGAATTTAGTAGCATGACTACAGAAATAGAAGAACAAAATAGAGATAAACTAATAAATAACAATCTAATAACAAAACTAGCAATATGCAATATGTGCTATATAGATGAATATACTTGTGCATTTAGAGAATATTATTATAAAGGAACATACAGTGCAGAAGAAAGTAGAGAAATAAGAAGACTATATTTTACAAAATTACCCGAACCATTTAGTTCAAAAATAATAAAAGACTGGAATGAAGCAGGACTAACAGATACCTTGGGAACTAGAATAAAATTTCTAAAACAATGGTTATACGAATATGCGAAAAATATAAGGAAAAAATGAAAATGGAAAAAACATTAATAAAAAATTTAGCATGTTGTAAAAATAAAACAGCCCCACAATTCGGGTGTACAGATAAATATAATAGAAAAAAGAGAACAAAGAGATATAAAAAGTATAGGTCAAAATATAAACATAAAAAATCAATAAAAAGCTATTATGTAAAAAAATATCAACACAAAAAACCATATAGACCGAAGAAGAAACCGACAGAATGTACGTGTTATAACTGTGGAAAATTAGGACATATAGCTAAAGAGTGCAGAGCACGTAAGAATCTAAAGAAAAAACTAATAACCGAAATAATAATCGATGATGAAGAATATATGCAGATAGAATATATAGATTATGAATTAGATAGCGAAGATAATATATATGAACTAACAGATGATGGAATAGAAATAAATGATGAGTTAACCAAAGAAGATGATGAAATCTAATGACTGAAAAAGAAATAGAAATTATAATACAAGAATATTACCAAAATGAAGAATCCGCAGAACAAAAAATCATATTTGATAACAATATGTTTGAACAAGTAAAAGGTAAAGAGTTAGATTTAAGCGTCGAAAAAGTATTAGAAGTACCTACAATAAAAAAACTGGTTCAATAGACAGAAAGAAGAATATTACGTAGTATGTCAAAAGGAACATATAATTGATTGTAAATACACAAGAAGTAAAGCCAAAATACCAATAATAAACAAACGAATATTAAATAAAGAAATACAAGACATAAAAGCAAAAAACCCAATCAAATATGTACATTTAGGAGGAACTGAAATACTCATAAAATCACGTTTTAGAGAAGGAATAAATACCCTAGAAATATATTTGGCAGATGATGGAACAATACAACCTATAGAAAAAAGTATAATAAGTGCAGTAAAAGGAAACCTTATATACCAAAAGTTTAAATTTATAATAAGTGCTAACTACTCAGTAGCATTAACTGATAGAAATATAGATAAATCATTAGTACTATACTGGAAAATGTTAGGAATAGAATTAGCACCGGGAAGTAAGATATTTACAGCTAGATGTAAAAACCTATATGTACTGACAACAAAACATAAGATAGCAGCAAAAAATAAAATCAATAAAATCAAAATAGAAAATCCATTTGAAAGAATAGTTACAGTTATCGATAATAATGAATATATCTACAAAGAAATTGATATGGAAGAAGATTTAGAAATAGTAAAAGAAAGGATAAGTACGCCAAGTATACCAAACAAGTTAATTTATGAAACACCTACGTCATCTAGGACGAGTACATAAAAAAGAGACTATATACTTCCACAAAATCTAATAAAAAATATAGTAGAAGAAATAAAACCATACCACTATTATATAACAGGAGTTATGGAACAAAGAAAATATCTGATATTAATAAATACAGGACAAGAAGAAAACTACATTAAAAAAGAGAATTAGTAGCAGAAACTGAGATAATAACCACTGAACAAATATGCCCTAAATTACCAAAAGAGTTAATAACAAATGAAGAAACAACAGAAAAAGAAATAATAATAGGAGGAATACCTCTAACAATGCAGTTTAAAGTTTACCAAGGAGATAAAAATATTACATTAGGAATAAAACGGTTAGAAAAAGTAAAACCATACAGCTTACAAGATAAACAATTGATTATAACATATAAGAATAAAAGAATAATAATAAAAAGATCAGAAGTATGAAAATATATATACTTACAAAAATCATAGTAGAAGAATATTACAACCGGTATTATACACCAATGATAGATACAGGAGTAGAAGCTAATATATGTAAATATAATTATTTACCAGAAGATAAATGCGAAAAATTAAAAACACCTATGGTAGTAACAGGATTTAACAACGAAGGAAGTATGATTAGCTATAGAGCTAAGAATGTAAAAATACAAATATGGGATAAAATATTAACTATAGAAGAAATATATAACTATGAATTCACTACATAAGATATGTTGTTAGGAATGCCATTTTTGGAAAAACTATATCCACATATAATAACAAAGACACACTGGTGGTTTACCACACCATGTAAAAATAAGGTAGGAGCAAAACGAGTAAATAATAAACAGCGAAAAACTACAGAATGGATAAAAGGAAGTGAAAAAATTACATAAAAACTAGAAAATATAGAAAAAAATCCAACTACTCAATTAGAAATTATCATATTTACAATAGATAAAATAAAAATAATCCAAGAAAAATTAGAACTATTATGTAATGATAATCCTTTACAAGGATGGGAAAAACATAAGACAAAAGTAAAAATAGAATTAATTGAAGATAATAGCATAATAACACAAAAACCCCTAAAATATAACTTTAATGATTTAGCAGAATTCAAAATACATATAAACGACTTACTAGACAATAAGTACATACAAGAAAGTAATAGTAAACACACAAGTCCCGCATTTATAGTAAATAAACATAGTGAACAAAAAAGAGGAAAAAGTAGGATGGTTATAGACTATCGAAACTTAAATACAAAAACTAAAACATATAATTACCCAATACCCAACAAGATATTAAAGATAAGGCAAATCCAAGGATATAATTACTTTAGTAAATTTGGCTGTAAATCAGGATTTTACCATTTAAAACTAGAAGACGAATCTAAAAAATTGATAGCATTTACAGTACCACAGGGACTTTATGAATGGAATGTTTTACCATTTGGATATAAAAATGCACCAGGTAGATACCAACACTTTATGGATAACTACTTTAACCAATTAGAAAATTGTATAGTATATATAGATGATATATTACTATATTCAANTAGGATGGTTATAGACTATCGAAACTTAAATACAAAAACTAAAACATATAATTACCCAATACCCAACAAGATATTAAAGATAAGGCAAATCCAAGGATATAATTACTTTAGTAAATTTGGCTGTAAATCAGGATTTTACCATTTAAAACTAGAAGACGAATCTAAAAAATTGATAGCATTTACAGTACCACAGGGACTTTATGAATGGAATGTTTTACCATTTGGATATAAAAATGCACCAGGTAGATACCAACACTTTATGGATAACTACTTTAACAAATTAGAAAATTGTATAGTATCTACTAGATGATATATTACTATATTCAAGAACACAAGATGACCATATAAAATTATTAGAAAAATTCA
>ML338789.1:0-45780 GCA_005239505.1 Nicotiana paniculata
ATATATATATATATATATATATATATATATATATATATATATATATAATAATAATAATAAAACGAACAAAAAAACCAAGAGTGAGGTAGAGTGAAAATTCACCTTGTTTTGAAAATCCCCGTATTTGAAATATCCCGAAACTCTGCCAAAATTTTCTGAAAAATAATATTCTGAAACAAAGTGAGTAGGTGTATATTTTTAACCAATCAAGATTTTTCCCGAACTACACATTGTTTGATTCTCACTAGTGTGGGATACGTAGGCAACCCTCATCGGGTCCAACTTTAATTTTAAAAATCAAAAGATATAGTCCTAAATAAAATTAGGTGACCCCATTCTTGCATAAATAGCAAAATTGCCCGCAAGGCTATTTTTTTGCAAAAGTAGCCGCATGTGGTTTGTTTTTAAATTTTAACCCAACTTGCAAAAACGGCCTTAAAAACTTCCTACCCGAAGTATTGAAGGGTCGTATTCGCAAAGATGGTCCATTTTCTTTATTACAAAACCCTTTGCAAAAAATAACACTTTTTTCATTCGGTCAAAATTTTTGTGCTCTTAATCAAAGCGAATGTGCAGGATGAATACAGTTGAAAACATTCCCTTCAGGGCCGTTGAGGAAATCCCTTTAGGACTCCATATGTGGTGGAGCGACTTGGGGGGAACTAGTGGAAAGTCTGCTATGAAATCTTTAGGCGGACTTACTGGTCTTCTAAAAATCAAGCCAAGGCTGGACATCGTCGAGGCTCCAGTATCGTTTTGGTATCCCGCCCACAACGTGTTCCATTTTTCATACTTTGAGTTGACACCCACGCTAGAGGAAATAGCGGGGTATGTTGGTCTTAATGTAAATCTTAGAAGTCGGTACCCGGTGGCACCCAGGGCAGTAACTCCACATAAGTTCTTGGATATTTTGAACATTAGTCGGGACGTTCAAGACCCACACCTATCCGAAGGATTTTTCACCTTCTATTTTCTGTACAAACGATATGGAGATCCCCGGGGCTATGAAGCTGACAACACCGGCGTAACTCACAAAGATCAGGCTAAATGGGAAGCCCGTCGGGGGCTAGCTTTCGTGGTAGCTTTGCTGGGCACCTTGATTTTCCCAAGAAGTGACGGACTCATAGATATCGGACTGGTAGGGATGGCGGATTTCATGATAAAAAAGTCTAATGGCACCTTTATACCATTGGTTTTAGCTGAGATTTACCGCGCCTTGACGATTTGCCAGTCTAGAGGGAAATTCTTTGAAAGGTGCAATCTACTCCTGCAAATTTGGTTGATCGAGCACCTATGTCACCGCCCAGGCTACAGAACTACGACTTAACCAATTTGAATTGCATAGAAGAACATGGTACTCGGGTAGAGGGCCACAAATTTCCTGAAGGCACAGAGGCCTGGCACTCATACTTGAGTTAATTGACTGCCGACCGAATCGAGTGGACGTTCGGGTGGCTCCCTGTCGGCGAGGTTATCAATATGTTTGCTGAGGTTTGCTATCTTTTGTTAATGGGTCTGTGAAGAATTCATCCATATGCCCCGCACCGCGTCTTACGGCAGTTGGGAAGACAACAGGTTGTTCCACATGACGAGGATTTAAGCCAACAAGCCATTGAGTTATGCCCGAGAGCTGCATTTCCTGAAGGCAGGGTCTGTCAAATCTGGAACGGGTGCATATTTTTAGAACCTCATACTCGGGTGAGATACCTATACAAGGGGGAAGTGGAGCATGCCTACACTTCTTGGTATGGCATAAGAGGCATAGAGCACCAAGAACCAGAGCGACCTGCGAAAAGACCTCACATACAGCATTTTACTGAGCAGGCGCAAGAACACTAGGTTTTGTTAGAGAAGGAAAACAACTACTGGGCTACCACAAGTAAGCTAGAGGCCCATATCAGGGAGCTCGAATTTGAAAACACTTTACAAACTGCTGCAGTTGAAGGGGAAAGAAACTGGTTGAACAAAGAAAATGAGGCCCTCCGGGTTCAGATCCAGGAAATGAGGATAGCCATTGAAAACCCTGAGAGAAGCAGAGCCGATGAAAGACTCATCACCAGCCTTAGGCAAAAGTTGTGTAGCTATGGTGATGACCTCGATAGAGCCGAAGAGGATTTGACCCAAGTGCGAGCTAAATTGGAAAAGAATGCAGAAGAAAGAGCAGAATTCGTGCAAAAAATGAGAAGAAAGCGTGACCAAGAAGTTGTGGATTTAAAAGAAAGGATGGCCACCTTTGAAAATGAAACGACCAAGCAAGTCAAAATATTTAAATCAGAAAGGGAACAGTGTTACACCATGATAGCTCAGCTGGACGACGAATTGAAACAATGGAAAGAGCAGAGTCACAAAACCGCCCAGGTTTTAGAGGCAAGATCCCAGCAGATCGGGCATCTACTTCAGGAAAAAGGTGTCATGAGGCAAAGGGTCTGAGATATAGCTGATTACATTGTCACCAAATGCTAGGAATGCGAAGATATGACTCGGACCACCTTCTTCTCGGCGGTAATGATCTTCGTCCACAAGATAATGGATGACCTATGCCGCCTCCAGCAAGATTTGGTACGCAGGCCCGTGCAAGGCCGAATGATGCCCCACAAGTCCCTGGAGCATTGGAAGCACTGATGTACTCTTGATGTTTTCTCGAGTCTGTATTTTGTTTTCCTATCTAAGTCCACTGTAGTTTTTACATTTCCAAGAACAATATGTAACTTTTCCATAATTGGGCTAAAAATTTTGTAATCAGAAGTATTTCTAATGAATGAAGATTTGAAAATGTTTATTCTTGTATTTACTACATGAACTACGTGATGATCTGATTCATGCGGCGCTGATACGTAGGCAATCCACATAGGATTCGATCATGACCTTAAGAAAGGAAACCAAGCGAGTAATAAAAAATGGGAAGCAATAACAAAGGAAGGGCAAGAATGATAAAAAGGGGAAAAATCGAGAAATAAAGTCGGGATGAAATACGCAACTGTTGAAAAACATATAGAAATCATTTAATGGCCTAGGTGCATTGCATACCCCAAACGCGTGATTCCTTATGAGATAAATGCTTCAACCTAACGTTTTGCTAATCAATATCTAAAGGTATTTTTAGGTGGTTGGTTTTTGCGGTAACCTGGCTTCCCATCCTTACTTCACTAGATCAAAATGGAGCATAGAAATGACATCTGAAAGTAACTTATCAATCGTCAACTCTTCCATGGAAGACCTGAATCCAGCCATCCCAACATCTGAGTCAGCAACAGTTGAAGAGAACAGGACTCTGCGTTGCCGCATACTGGAAATGTGGGACGCATGGTCCAGCGGTAGGGAACCACCCAGTACCATCCCGGGTTTCCCAGAGATAATCCGCAGGGCAGACGGGACATCCAACATCCCCATAAGCTACCCAGCCACGCCGTTTGGATATCCAACTATGTCGGCTCACTTTGCCGGAAGGCCTTCTGAGGTTCGCCTCCAGGCCCTATTTTCTGGTGTGTCTTCCAACATCTTCACCGCACCACCAATCTCTTCTACGGCTCCACTGACTATCTCTGGGCCAAGTTTCGAGCCTCCAGCATTCACATTCCAAACACCATCCATCCATCTGGATACCACCCATGTTACTCCCAATGCATACCCCCAACAACCTCAGTCTGAGGTCATTTTGGGACAAGATAAGAAAAGCCCCGAGCACGAAGAAATGGCCCGGAAAATGAAGAGTATTGAGCAAAGCCTCAAGAATATACAGGGGCTGAGCGGGCAGAAAAGCGTCTCCTATGCAGATTTGTGCATGTTCTTGCACGTCCACTTGCCTCTTGGGTTTAAAACCCCCAAGTTCGAAAAATATGACGGACATGGGGACCCCGTAACTCATCTGAAAAGGTACTGCAACCAGCTCCGGGGAGCAGGTGGAAAAGAGGAACTTCTCATGGAATATTTTGGAGAAATCTTGACAGGGATTGCATCAGAATGGTACATGGACCAGGATATATCCCGCTGGCACATATGGGATGACCTGGCACGGGACTTTGTTCGGCAATTCCAATACAATGTGGACATCGCTCCTGATAGGAACTCTCTATCCAATCTCAAAAAGAAATCCTCAGAAAGTTTCAGAGAGTACGCCATTAAATGGCGCGAGCAGGCCTCCAGGGTCAAACCTCCGATGGATGAGGTTGAAATGGTCAGTGTCTTTCTACAAGAACATGAAGCTGATTACTTCCAAAATATGATGTCCGCCATGGGAAAACCATTTGCGAAAGCAATCAAAATTGGAGAAATGGTGGAGAATGGTCTAAAAACTGGTCGTATCCTGAGCCAATCTACCATAAGAGCAACCTCTCAAGCCATCCAAAGCGGATCCGGGAGTGCATCCAACAGAAAAAAGAAAGAAGAAGGGGTCATGATGGTTTCCGATGTCAGGAAGTCTCAACAATACCCACGTCCATTTCCTAAAGCTTCCCAACATTACTATCCTCACCAAGACGCAGATTATGCTACGCCTCATTTTCCCTATGCGGTAATGAACACTTAGCCACATCCCATGCCGCAACAACAATATAACCAGAACAGAGCTCCACCCCCGAGAAATAACCATCTTCCCCCAGCTCCATATAATCCACGCCCTCCCCAAAACAAATATTCGTACAACACCTACCCTCGTGAACCACCGAGGAGACTCAACTTCACTCATATCGGTGAGCCGTATTCAAGCCTCTTCCCAAAATTAGTCCAGATGGGGCTTCTACAGCCCGTACCTCCGACTAGACAAAACCCGGCGTCAGCATCATACAAGCCAGGAACCAATTGTGCCTACCATTCCGGAGCAGAAGGGCATGACACGGAGGAGTGTTGGACCCTCAAAAGAGCTGTGTAAAACCTTATAGAAAAAAAGAAAGTGGTGTTAAGGGACGAAAAAGCTCCCAATGTGACGGACAATCCATTGCCCACTCACAATAATGGGCCCGTCATCGGCATGATTTGTGAGGACCAGGATTTTGATCCATCTCTAAAGTCCATCATCTCCATCACAGATGTGGAAAGAAAGCCCAAGGCGGCACCCAAACCATTCAAGGAAATGAAGAAGAGTAACCCCGTCCCCCAGGTCACGGGGAAGGCTGAGGCCAAGATAAATATGGGACCCTCTAAAGACGATGTTCTTTACATCCCCAAGGCACCCAGGAGGGAACAAAGTGTGTTGAGTCCTCCCAGAAGGTTACAATTCAACAAAGCAACGATGAACGACCCAAAAATGTACGTGCCGAAAGGGACGTATGTGGCCGGGGGGCAAATAATTTCACCAAGGTTGAATGAGCCCGTGGTTATTAGCCGCGCGTCGCAGACTTCCATGAAATACTACTGTCGTCCCCTGGAATTACAACAAGACGGTGGTGACGTACAAAGGAAAAGAAATTACTAGGGAAACAAGTGATATAAACTCATCAGAGAAATACCTCAATCTGAAAGAACTGAACAAAAGCAAGCAGAAACGCTTTCCGCCTAAAAAGTCGATCAGTGCCGGAGAGGCAGAACAATTCTTCAAAAATATGAAAACCGTTGAATACGCTATAATTGAGCAGCTCAAAAAGTCCATCACTCAGGTCTCACTTCTGTCCTTGCTGATAAACTCAAACGAGCATCAGAAAATCCTGATCAAAACACTTAACAAAGCATATGTTCCGGCCGAGACCACAGTTGAGCAAATGGAAAGAATGGTAGAATGATTTTTCGAAGTCAACTGGATCTCATTTAGCAAGAATGACTTGCCCTCAGAAGGGGCTTCCCACAACAAAGATCTCCACCTAACTGTTAAATGTGAAGGTTACTATGTGAAAAGATTTATGATGGACGGCGGATCTGGGGTTGATATTTGACCTCTCTCGACCCTACAAAGAATGGAGATCGGGAGAGGGAGAATTAGGCCCAACAATGTGTGCTTCCGCGCATTCGATGGTATCAAGAGAGACACGATCGGGGAGATTGATTTGGTCTTGACAATCGGCCCTGTAGATTTTGAAGTGACATTCCATATCATGGATATGGATACTTCCTACAATTATCTCCTGGGAAGGCCTTGGATCCATGCAGCAAGGGGCAGTGCCATCTACTCTCCACCATATGGTTAAGTTCGAATATGAAGACTAGGAAATTGTGGTCCATGGAGAGGACGAACAATCTATTTACAGGGACCCATCAGTCCCCTGCCTGGAAGCAAGAGAAGGCAACGAGCACATAGACTACCAGGCTTTCGAGATTGTGGTTGCAAACCAACATGAGGAAGGAAACCCGTTCCCTCAACCCTTGCTATCAAGTGCATCAATTATGGTCATTAACGACATGATTAAACATGGGTACACACCTGGAAAAGGGCTCGAGGTGTCATTGCAAGGAATTAAAGAACCTATCACCTTGCCTACCAATAAAAAGTTCTTCGGCATAGGGTTCCAAGCTACTCCCGACGATGAACAATGGACTGACCAACGTAAGAAAAATGGTTGGGTATTGCCTCAGCCGATCCCACCCATCACCGCATCATTTGTCAAACCAAAATACGTGGAGGAAGAGGAAGAGGCTTTCACGGCCGAAGAAATCAAAGAAATATGCGGAGCAATGAGACAGATGTTGTATAAGGCCTATATGGTCCAACCAGGAGAAGGCTCCAGCACTGCTGAAGTGCAGTATATGGGGCCTGACGCCAAGTTGAAAAACTGGAAGGCTACTCCATTCCCCGTCAGGCGGGAGTCCCGGTAGTCCAGCTTTTGCCATCTTTTCTGCACTATGAGTTATTTCAGGGTTAACTCAAGTGTTTTTAATTTCTTGCCTTTTGAATTCCGATGTAAACCCTCCTACGTTCAAATTCAACGAAATGAAATCAAAATTTCATCGTCTATTATTCTTTCTGATTTTTGTTTAATTTTCTTATCTTTTCAGTCCTAATAATGCGGCCTTAAATAATATGACATGTTTGCGCACTTCATGCTCTGATCTTAATACGCCGTCTAACCTCGAAATAATACATCAAGAACCGGAATATGACGAAGAAGAGGCTTTTAGAGAAATAAATCGAGAATTGGAACAATTCGAGAATAAGCCTAAGCCAAACTTAAACGAAACAGAACCCGTTAACTTGGGCAGTGAAGAGGAGATTTGAGAAACCATGATAAGCGTCCACACGGACGGAAGGACGAGGGACGCCTTGATTCAACTCCTATTTGAATTCAAAGCATTTTTTCTTGCTCCTACGACGACATGCCCGAACTAAGTGTGGACTTGGTGGTACACAATTTGCCAACCTACCCCGGTCATCCACCTATCCAACAAAAGCAGAGGAAATTTAAAACAGACATGAGTGACAAGATCAAAGAAGAGGTCGCTAAACAACTAAAGGCTGGAGTAATCTGAGTGGTCCAATACACCACCTGGCTGGCCAATGTGGTTCCAGCGCCTAAAAAGGACGGAAAGGTCCGAGTATGTGTCGACTACCGAGATCTGAATAAAGCAAGTCCCAAAGATAATTTTCCACTGCCAAACATACATATCCTAGTTGACAATTATGCCAAACATGAGGTACAGTCTNCAAATTCTTCGAACGCATGTGAAAATATGATTTGAAATTAAACCCAGCCAAATGCGCTTTCGGAGTTCCATCCGAAAAATTACTGGGATTTATAGTCAGTCGACGGGGATTCGAGCTGGACCTGACAAAGATAAAATCTATTCGGGATCTCCCACCCCCAATAACCAAGAAGGAGGCCATGAGTCTGCTGGGTAGGTTGAATTACATCAGCAGGTTCATCGCTCAGTTGACATCCATATGCGAGCCTATATTCAAGCTGTTGAAAAAAGATGCAGCCATCAAATAGACAGACGAGTGCCAGGACGCTTTCGACAAGATCAAAGAATATCTGTCAAATCCTCCAGTGTTAGTCCCACCAGAACCAGGGAGGCCTCTGTTCCTATACCTGACGGTGCTAGAAAATTCCTTTGGGTGTGTTCTCGGGCAACACGATGCAACCGGGAAGAAAGAGCAGGCCATTTATTACTTAAGTAAGAAGTTCACAAGCTACGAGGCCAAGTATTCTCAGTTAGAAAGGACTTGTTGCGCTCTAACTTGGGTTGCTCAGAAGCTCCGACATTATTTGTTGGCTTATACCACTTACCTCATCACGAGGCTGGATCTTTTGAAGTACATATTCCAAAAGCCAATGTCTACCGGGAGATTAGAAAAATGGCAAATCTTTCTCACAGAATTCGACATTGTCTATGTCACTCTCACAACAATGAAAGCCCAAGCATTGGCCGATCATCTAGCTGAAAATCCGGTTGATGATAAATACTAACCTTTGAGTACTTATTTTTTGAATGAGCAAGTCAATTCCGTCGAAGTAACCTCGGAAGGTGCTGACACCTGGAAAATGTTTTTCGACGGAGCATACAATGCAAAAGGTATTGGGATAGGGGCAATCTTGATTTCACCCACAGGACAACACTACCCTGCCACGGCCCGCCTTCGTTTCTTCTGCACAAACAATACTGCTGAATATGAAGCTTGTATAATGGGCATGAACATGGCCATTGACATGGATGTAGAAGAGTTATTGATCATGGGGGATTCCGATTTGATCATTAAGCAGGCTCAGAGAGAGTGGGAAACTCGAGATGTTAAGCTCCTTCTACAGACAGCATGTGGAGGATCTTAGCAAGCGATTCAAAGCCGTCGAGTTAGATATATTCCTCGGCTCCACAATGAGTTGGCCGATGCACTGGCCACCCTAGCTGAAATCCTTCCATATCCGGGTAATGTTCACATAGACCCATTGGAGATCCAAATCAAGGAAAAACATGGTTATTGCAACACGGTCGAAGAAGAACCCGACGTCCAACCATGGTATCATGATATTAAAAGATTTTTGAAGACAAAAGAATATCCAGAGCAGGCCAACGGAGACCAGAAGAGAACCATCTGAAGACTCGCCAGGAGTTTCTTCCTAAGTGGGGAAGTACTGTATAAAAGGAGTCTCGATCTAAATCTATTAATATGCGTAGACGCCAAAGAAGCCGAAAGGATTATGAGAGATGTGCATTCAGGAGTATGCGGTCCCCACATGAATGGGTACGTCCTCTCAAAGAAAATCTTGCGGGCTGGATATTATTGGATGACCATGGAGAAAGATTATTTCGGTTTAATCCGGAAGTACCATAAGTGTCAAATACATGGAGACTTAATCCATACACCACCATCAGAGCTGCATCCTATGTCAGCACCCTGGCCGTTTGTTGCCTGGGGAATGGATGCCATGGAGCCAATCGAGCCAAGGGCCTCAAACGGGCACATATTCATCTTGGTTTCTATCGACTATTTCACAAAATGGGTTGAGGCAGTCACGTTCAAAGTTGTCACTAAGAAAGCAGTGGTGGATTTCGTGTATTCTAATATTATCTATCGTTTTGGTATTGCAAAAACTATCATTACCGACAATGCAGAAAATTTGAATAGTAACTTGATGAGGGAAGTGTGTGAACAGTTTCAAATCACACACTGCAACTCCACCCCTTACCGACCCAAAGCCAATTGCGCCGTTGAAGCAGCAAACAAAAACATCAAGAAAATTCTCAGGAAAATGATTCAAACATCCAGGCAATGGCACGAGAAGCTGCCTTTCGCATTGTTGGGATATCGTACGACCGTATGCACGTCGGTTGGGGCTACTCCTTACCTATTGGTTTATGGCACTGAAGCTGTAATACCCGCAGAAGTTGAAATTCCTTCCCTTTGGATTATTGTCGAAGCAGAAATTGAGGATGATGAAAGGGTCAAAACCCGACTGGAACAATTAACTCTGATTGATGAGAAAAGGATAGTCGCAGTGTGCCACGGGCAGTTGTACCAACAAAGAATGACCCGCGCTTACAACAAGAAAGTGCGACCTAGGAACTTCGAAATGGGGCAACTTGTCTTAAGACGAATCCTCCCGCACCACGAAGAGGCGAAAGGAAAATTCGCCCCGAATTGGAAAGGTCTATACATCATAAGGAAATTGCTACCAAAAGGAGTGTTATACTTGGGAGACATCAAAGGAAATGACCCCGAAACGGCTGTCAATGCAGACGCAGTCAAAAGGTACTACGTATGATCCTCCATACAATATTAAAATTTCTCCGATTGAAATGACGAAGGCTTTCATTCTCGCTACCCAAACATCATTAACCCTTTTGTAAACCCTTTAAGTCGGTTACTTGCCGTTGATTACCCTCTTTGGAACTTGAAAGGGGTTTTGAAAAAAAAAAAAAAACAATAAAATAAAATAAAATAAAAAATAAAAAAACAAAAATGTTACCGTGAACTACGTTCGACTTGATTCCGAAAGGATATGTAGGCAGCCTCTCCCTAGGGTTCAGTCACACCAAAATAAAATTCCACATTTCCCCAAGAGTTTAAGCTGGGGCAGATGTTATAATATGTTTGGCGATAATTTCGCCGGGGAGGTTCCATAGTTGTAATTCAATAAAAATTCTTTTTCACCAAAACCCTGTTCAAGTCCTTCCGATCAATTGGCTAACATGTTTAAAGTTGGAGGATACAATGTCGAATCTGGTGCAAGCAAACGAGAGAAATAAAAATGAGAGAGTCTTGCTAGTGAAAACTCGTAAAGAGCACTACAACGCGAAGGTAAGCAAAGAAATCAAAAATGAGAGAGTCTTGATTAGTGAAAACTCGCAAAGAGCACTACAAAGCGATGGTGAGAAGAGAAATGAGAGAGGTTAGTTGGTGAAAACCCGCAAAGGGAGCCACTGATCGAAAAGGATAATAGGTCACTGACATGGACACAGTCCGGGGCAAGTTTCTCAATCTCAAGGTGATAGTTATGATGAATTTCTGAGAGTTGGACGGTTTACACGGATCAGGCATCCAGTCCAAAAGGCATGTCATGTTCATTAAAGTCCGCATGCACTCCAGATAAGTCATTCCTTCCTTTCCCCGAAAGGGATACCTTTCGTTTAAACTCATTATCCATTCTGTCATTTATTGTTTCTCAATCCCTTTCGGTATAACTCTATTCCCAAAATAATACAAAGAAAGGATGGAAAAACTGATTTACAAGGTTCTCATTTGATGCGAGCCAACATAAAAGGGGCACCAAGCCTCACCAGGGGCATCAAGTCGATCCCGACTGGCCACAATGGCCGATGCTGTAAACACAATTCTTGGAAGGAGAAGATCCAAATCAAAATGCCTATGAAGGTAATTGGAGTGAAAGGTTAATTCCCACGTGGCTAACCCTCTCGGCAAAGTCAGAAAAGCCGAAGCGCTCCAGGTGCTTTAAATTAAAGACAGGGGAAAGACCAGAAATGGAAGGCCGATAAAGGCGAAGTAAAATTGGAAAGGTTAAGTCTCACGAGACTAACCGGTACGGCAGAATTTGAGGAGCCAAAAAATTTCCCCTGATACTCCGAAAATGCAAAAGAGAAGAAAATGAAAGGCCTACAAAGGAAGAATAAATTTGAAATATTGGATCCTACATGACCGGTCACCACAACGAAATCTGGAAAGCTAGGATCCGCGGGCTTTGAAATGAAACCCAATCCCCAACAAGCAAGCAAACAGTTGAGATTTTCGTCAAAGAGGCTGAGATCGAGCAGTTGAAAATCAAGGCCGCAAAACCAACCACCGTTTCAAACTAACAAATTGTTCTTTGTTTGAAAATAAGAAACAGGTGCAAAAGCAACCATGCAAAAAGTAGGTGCAATCAAAAGGAATTATGCAAGAGCTAAAAGGAGCTCTGCAGCATTGACTCCAAAGAAAGGGAAGTTTCCTCCAAAAATCTTCTCCCGCATGCCCAAAAAAATAAAAATAAAAAGAAAGAAAGATAAAAGAAAAAAAAGAGAAGAATTGAAGTTGAAAATGAATCAAAGTAGTATGGGGCCTCCAATCCCTAACTGCACCTTTTCCCGACATGGGTGTACACGCTCCCTAGTCGATGCCAATTAAGGATATACATTCCCTTATTGATGATTTGTTTTCCAATTAAGGGTATACATTCCCTAATTGATGATTTATTTTCCAATTAAGGGTAAACATTCCCTAATTGATGTTTTCTTTTCCTATAAAGGGTATACATTCCCTAATTGATGATTTCTTTTCCAGTTAAGGGTATACATTCCCTAACTGATGCTTTTCTTTTCCGATTAAGGGTATACATTCCCTAATTGATGATTTCTTTTCCAGTTAAGGGTATACATTCCCTAACTGATATTTTTCGTTTCCAGTTAAGGGTATACATTACCTAACTGATGCTTTTCTTTTCCGATTAAGGGTATACATTTCCTAATTGATGATTTCGTTTCCAGTTAAGGGTATACATTCCCTAACTGATGCTTTTCTTTTCCGATTAAGGGTATACATTCCCTAATTGATGATTTCTTTTCCAGTTCAGGGTATACATTCCCAAACTGATGCTTTTCTTTTCCAATTAAGGGTATACATTCCCTAATTGTTTCCTTTTCCAGTTAAGGGTATACATTCCCTAACTGATGTTTTTCTTTTTCCAATTAGGGTATACATTCCCTAATTGATGTTTTCTTTCCCAATTAAGGGTATACATTCCCTAATTGATGTTTGCTTGTCCAGTTAAGGGTATACATTCCCTAAATGATGTTTTTCTTTTCCAATTAAGGGTATACATTCCCTAATTGATGTTTTTCTTTTCCAATTAAGGGTATACATACCCTAATTGATGTTTCCTTTTCCAATTAAGGGTATACAATCCCTAACTGATGTTTCCTTTTCCGATTAAGGGTATACATTCCCTAATTGATGTTTTGCTTTTCCAGTTAAGGGTGTACATTCCCTAACTGGTGTTTTGCTTTGCCAATTAAGGGTATACATTCCCTAATTGATGTTTCCTTTTCCAATTAAGGGTATACATTCCCTAATTGATGTTTCTTTTTCTAGTTAAGGGTATACATTCCCTAACAGATGCTTTTCTTTTCCAATTAAGGGTATACATTCCCTAATTGATGTTTCTTTTTCTAGTTAAGGGTATACATTCCCTAACTGATGTTTTTGTTTTCCAATTAAGGATATCCATTCCTTAATTGATGTTTCCTTTTCCAGTTAAGGGTATATATTCCCCAACTGATGTTTTTCTTTTCCAATTAAGGGAATACATTCCCTAATTGATGTTTTCTTTTCCAATTAAGAGTATACATTCCCTAATTGATGTTTCCTTTTCCAGTTAAGGGTATACATTCCCTAACTGATGCTTTTCTTTTCCAATTAAGGGTATACATTCCCTTATTGATATTTTCTTTTCCGGGTATACATTCCCTAATTGATGCTTTTCTTTTCCCGACATGGGTGTACACGCTCCCTAGTCGATGCCAATTAAGGTTATACATTCCCTAATTGATGTTTTCCTTTTCCACTTAAGGGTATACATTCCCTAACTGATGTTTTGCTTTTCTAGTTAAGAGTATACATTCCCTAATGGATGCTTTGCTCTTCCAGTTAAGGGTATACATTCCCTAACTGATGTTTTGCTCTTCCAGTTAAGGGTATACATTCCCTAACTGATGTTTTGCTTTTCCAATTAAGGGTATACATTCCCTAATTGATGATTTCTTTACCAGTTAAGGGTAAACATTCCCTAATTGATGTTTTCTTTTCCGATTAAGGGTATACATTCCCTAATTGATGATTTCTTTTCCAGTTAAGGGTATACATTCCGTAACTGATATTTTCCGTTTCCAGTTAAGGGTATACATTCCCTAACTGATGCTTTTCTTTTCCGATTAAGAGTACACATTCCCTAATTGATTATTCCGTTTCCAGTTAAGGGTATACATTCCCTAACTGATGCTTTTCTTTTCCGATTAAGGGTATACATTCCCTAATTGATGATTTCTTTTCCAGTTAAGGATATACATTCCCTAACTGATGCTTTTCTTTTCCAATTAAGGGTATACATTCCTTAATTGTTTCCTTTTCCAGTTAAGGGTATACATTCCCTAACTGATGTTTTTCTTTTTCCAATTAAAAGTATACATTCCCTATTTGATGTTTTCTTACCCAATAAAAGGTATACATTCCCTAATTGATGTTTGCTTGTCCAGTTAAGGTCATACATTCCCTAACTGATGTTTTTCTTTTCCAATTAAGGGTATACATACCCTAATTGATGTTTCCTTTTCCAATTAAGGGTATACATTCCCTAATTGATGTTTCCTTTTCCGATTAAGGGTATACATTCCCTAATTGATGTTTTGATTTTCCAGTTAAGGGTATACATTCCCTAACTGGTGTTTTGCTTGGCCAATTAAGGGTATACATTCCCTAATTGATGTTTCCGTTTCCGTTTCCGATTAAGGGTATACATTCCCTAATTTATGTTTTGCTTTTCCAGTTAAGGGTATACATTCCCTAACTGGTGTTTTGCTTTGCTAATTAAGGGTATACATTCCCTAATTGATGTTTCCTTTACCAATTAAGGGTATACATTCCCTAATTGATGTTTTGCTTTTCCAGTTAAGGGTATACATTCCCTAACTGATGTTTTGCTTTTCCAGTTAAGGGTATACATTCCCTAACTGATGTTTTGCTTTTCCAGTTAAGGGTATACATTCCCTAACTGATGTTTTGCTTTTCCAATTAAGGGTATACATTCCCTAATTGATGTTTTCCTTTTCCAGTTAAGGGTATACATTCCCTAACTGATGTTTTGCTTTTCCAATTAAGGGTATACATTCCCTAATTGATGCTTCCTTTTCCAGTTAAGGGTATACATTCCCTAACTGATGCTTTTCTTTTCCAATTAAGGGTATACATTCCCTAACTGATGTTTTGCTTTTCCAGTTAAGGGTATACATTCCCTAACTGATGCTTTGCTCTTCCAATTAAGGGTATACATTCCCTAATTGATGTTTCCTTTTCTAGTTAAGGGTATACATTCCATAACTGATGTTTTTCTTTTCCAATTAAGGGTATACATTCCTTAATTGATGTTTCCTTTTCCAGTTAAGGGTATACATTCCCCAACTGATGCTTTTCTTTTCCAATTAAGGGTATACATTTCCTAATTGATGTTTTCTTTTCCACTTAAGGGTATACATTCCCTAATTGATGTTTCCTTTTCCAGTTAAGGGTATACATTCCCTAAACTGATGTTTTTCTTTTCCAATTAAGGGTATACATTCCCTGATTGATATTTTCTTTTCCAATTAAGGATATACATTCCCTTATTGATTCTTTTCTTTTCCCGACATGGGTGTACACGCTCCCTAGTCGATGCCAATTAAGGGTATACATTCCCTAATTGATGTTTTCCTTTTCCACTTAAGGGTATACAATCCCTAACTGATGTTTTGCTTTTCCAGTTAAGGGTATACATTCCCTAACTGATGCTTTGCTCTTCCAGTTAAGGGTATACATTCCCTAACTGCTGTTTTGCTCTTCCAGTTAAGGGTATACATTCTCTAACTGATGCTTTGCTCTTCCAGTTAAGGGTATACATTCCCTAACTGATGTTTTGATCTTCCAGTTAAGGGTATACATTCCATAACTGATGTTTTGCTTTTCCAATTAAGGGTATACATTTTCTAATTGATGATTTCTTTTCCAGTTAAGGGTATACATTTCATAACTGATGCTTTTCTTTTCCAATTAAGGGTATACATTTCCTAATTGATTTTCTTTTCCAATTAAGGGTATACATTCCCTAATTGATTTTCTTTTCTCGATATGGGTGTACACTCTCCCTAGCCGATGCCGATTAAGGGTATACATTCCCTAATTGATGTTTTCCTTTCTAGTTAAGGGTATACATTCCCTAACTGATGTTTTTTTTCTCCAATTTAGGGTATACATCCCCTAATTGATGTTTTAGGGTATACGTCCCCTAATTGATTTCTTTTCCAACATAGGGTATACAATCCCCAGTTAATTTTATTTTACAACATAAAGTCTCCAACCTTTAGTTGATTTTGCTTTGAGGCATAGGGTATCCACTCCCTAGTCTACAATAACTTTGGGTGCACTGCTCCCAGCTTTTCATCGCTTTCAATAATAAAGTAGCATGGATTTTGTTACAATAACTCGCGAAATTTTTCTGGTAAAAACTGGGGCAGAAAATTTCGTCTGTTTGGTTTTGATGTTGCGCAGATTACAATTTAGGACAATGGATTCGAGACAACCAAAAGAAGACGTCTCAATTCAGAATAAAATAAAAGAAGAAAAGAAAAGAGTTGAACCCCAAAGCACAGAAGCGAAAAAGAGGTGGACTGCTCAAGACAGATTGAAGTCACAAGCTATGCATGTCCATTCTTGATCCAAGAAGTTGAACAAGATTGAACCAGCACCTATAACTAACAAGCATCAAGATTCAGATCGGAGTCCGTATAAAGAAGCAGCCAAGACTCAAGATCAAGCTTAAGAAGACTCATAGATAGGAATCTTGTAACTCGTAGTTGATAGGTTTAGTTTAGTCTTTTTCAAATTTTGATTTTGCTGTAATAAGGAGATCCGCAGCAGCAACAGCAGTGAAATCACAGTTACCTGATAGTCCCAGCTACCAAAACCTCCAGAACTACACTGACTTGATTCTTTTATAGCCAAGGATATGTAGGCAACCTTGAAGCAGGGTTCAGTCAAACTTTTGAAAAACGCTTCACATGGAGTATTTGAACAGGTAAAAGTTTTTTCATAACTGCTCATTTTATCTTTGACCGAAAACTCCCCGTGTTTCCGAGCAAAGAGGGGAAGCTGTGAGCATGTAATTTTTCACCTACTAAATACTCCTACAAAATTAGATAGGTAAATTAATCTTATGGATTTGGTTGAATTTTAGTGTTAGTTGTGAATTGTTTTGCATCGCATATTTATAATTCGTTCTTTTAAAATTATTTCAAATTGCATAATTAGGTTCATCGTTATTATCAAAGAATTATGAATAATTGAATTAAGTAACGAACAAATGTTGATTATTTGAGGTAATGTAGTTTTGATAACTGATTGCTAAAATTAATCATTTTTTATCTGACAAAACTATAGATTTAATTAGGAGTATTGAATTAATTATTTTATTCCTAATTAATCTAAATTTAGAAAAAATAAATATGAAATTGATTATTGCATTTTTTAAATTTAAATAGGTTTGATTTTAATTAGATTAATTAGTTTGGAATTAGGCTTAGAATGTTAAAATCTGGACCTGTTCCAAGAAGGACTCATGCCCAATTCTTTATTTACACTACTCACCTACCCAGCCCAACAGACCCCTTACCCGGCCTGCCCAACACCCATCCCAAACGACCTCATTTAGTTTAGTCAATCAAATCCCGGCCATTGATCGAAATAGATCAGATGGTCAGGAACTCACCCCCCTCTAATATATAACTGTCCAAACGACCCTCCTACCCTCATTTCCATCAAAGCCTAACCCCCCAAACCCTATCTGCCTCCCCATCCCCTCCGTCTCTCTCTTCTGTATAACAAAAGCCTAGCCGCCCTAGGATTCCGCCGCCCGGAAATCGCCTTTCGGCGGCGGACCACCTCCAAACCACCACAAATTCTCACCAAACAATCCCCTTCCTCCTCTCAACCCCATCCCACCATTGATTTCCCCAAATAAACATCAAATTTCGAGTAATTTCAGATCTAAGAATCTGAAAAACCTAAAATGTTATAAAAATCAACTTCGAACGATTCAACGGTTCGGACCTACATGAGTCAGTTGCTCTTGGTAAGAGCAATTGATTAATGTGGGTTTGACTTGTTTTCAAACCCTCCGGAGTCCGGCCAAGGTCCGGCAATTCCATTTTTTCCGGCCAAACCCTTTAACGGGTATTCTTCTTCCTTCTTTACCGTTTTACATGTTACTAAAACCTAAAGTTTTTGTTAATAACTGTTTTTAGATTATTTAGGTCTAGTTAGATTTATTCTTTTTTGTTATTTGATTAGTAATTGTTCTCCTGTCTTTAATGGTTTGTGTGTACTTGATCGAGAAGACTAAGAAAACCAAAAAAAAAAATGACAAGTTGTTCTATTCTTTTTACAGTTTCTATATGCTATTAAGACATGAAACCATGTATTGTAATTCTGTTTTTAGCTCTTTTTCTTTAAAAAATCTGCCTCTAATTGTTTATTGCCATTAGGGTTAGATACTGTTTCATTACTTCATGATCATTTGCTATTTAAATTCTAGGACAAAACCTGTTTTGACTGATTAGCAATTTGGGCTCGTTAGATATAATCTAGGGTTGTCATTTAGATGACTGTTTTCTTTGATTCACGTTTGATTGATTCAGTCTGTCAACATGTCCTGCATATCCTTGCTTATTTTGGCAACTTTGTTAGTCATTCTAGGATTTTTTGTTATCTGTCGACTTTCTGTTAAAATTCAATCATGAATGTTTAATTATGTTTGTCAATCCTGTTTTGTTAGTAATTGTTAGTTCATTGATTGCGCATCATGGTTTACAATTAGTCAGTGAATTAATTAAGATGTTAAGACTTCGCTTGGGTTGTTGCTTAACTGATTTTGGTTTGTGATTCAGGTCTGAGTTGTTGATGTGAGTTATTAACTTGAGCCTGATAGGAGTTAATTAGGGGATGATTTGGTTAAGTTAATTAGTCACATTTAGATTGAATTAAACCTAAAATCAACTAACCTAAGTACTGAAGTGATTGACTTAAACCAGAGTTGATACCTAGTTAACTAAAGAACATAACTAGGGTTGGGTAACTAGAGTTAAATAATAACCCAAGTGAGTACCCCTGATTACCCAATGGTAACTTCAGGGACTCCAAGGGTACATTAGGTAACTCAGTTTAGGAAATCAGATTTTTAAGGTTAAAAGAGTCTTTTAATAGGTAAGAATGTTCTAGAATAGGGGCAGTTGTCCCAAAGATAAGGTTGACAGCTGCCCTATGTACTATTTCAGCCTTTTGGATGAGAAATATGCAAAGGCATATCCCATCCTTAAGCCTCCTATAAATAGACCCTCTTTGTACAGATTCAGGACTTTACTTTTTACTCTCTCTGAGCTGCTGAAAGCATTTTAAAAGCATAGAAAAATCAGAGTATTGTCCAATCATAAAGGAAAATTACAAAAAACAATTATTAGTAGAGAAGCAAAAAGAAATCTGATTTCTTTTGAAAACAAGCTCATAAATAGATGGCCTAGTTCAGCTTCTATCTTCTCTCTTTGGTTTCTGATTTCTGGAAGTTTTCTCCAAGCATTCATACTCAAGATTTCTGGGTTAATTCTTGCTGGGCTGCTTGGTCTTTTCCTTGGTATTCTGTTTTGCTAATGCCGAATCCTCTTTTTTCTTGCTGATTGTGGCCCATATTTGACCTTTATTTGGTCAAGTCTTTTTTACTATTTTTTTCTCTAAAGGTATGCAACAATGAACTTTAGATAGATTTATTGAATCTAGAACTTGTATTAAAGTTGTTAGTTCATGTTGTGTTTTCTTCAAGATTGTATGAATCTGAATCTTCTTCTCCTCCATTCTTGATATAAAACTGAAGCAAGGTTACTATTATCTGAATGTATGTGTGCAACCTGGAATCAACTTGGTTATTTGCTAATTTTATGTTAATAAATTTAGTAGTTGGTAGTTAGATGTTAATTTCATATGTGTTTAGCGTGTTAGAGTAATTCGCACTAGGGTAGATGAGTTTGATTCCTTAATAATCAAACTCACCCCATAATGAGTGCACAAATGTTAGTATGTTGGCTGAAGTTTACCCTTCAAAAGGGGTATAAAGTATGTAGTTGTTAAGGGCATTAGAGTGAGAATCTGAACCCTTAAATGGTTATATTCATCCTCTAAAAATACCTAGATAAGCGAAGTTCCTATAGAGTTTAGAATTACGTTAGTTTTAGCACTTGGGTAGATGAATCTGACTCTTTAATAGTCAAATTCACCCCCTAGGTAGTGCATAAACAGTAGCCTATGGTGCTGAAAATCACCATTTACGGATATAAAGTGGATAATCAAAGGCTCCTTAGAGGAAAGAATCTTAATCCTTTATTATGATCAGATTTATCCTCTTAAAATGCCTAAATAACCAAGTTAAGGAATTAATATGGACTGAAGGTCCAAAGTATGAAAATGACATTCTGGAGTTGAGTTGATTCGTTTATGATCATATTCACTGAGAAAGCGCATAAGCAATTCTGCCAGATAGTATGGTTTAAACACACGCAATATCAGGATTAAAACTGACCTCTTCATGGTCAGTTTGGTTTTGGTAGTTGCACAACGCCTAAATTATATTGGGGTGTTCTACAGATTACAAAGAGAAGGCTCAAACGTAAGGCCTCAAGGGAGTTTCGAGTCAGCAAATTAGTTAGAATCTTATTTTTAGTTTCTTTAATTCTGGAAAGTGTATAGCGGCAGTCAAGTTATAATCCCCCTGTATTTCCTTAGCTTTCGTTGTAATGTAATTTAAGACTGGACTGTACGCTTAATTTCAGTTTTATTCATGTCCCTGGAATTTCGAGTTACAATTTTGTCTGTTCTGCAAATGATATTAGACAAAAGAACGTATGTAAAATCTATATAAACACCCCGTTTGGATTTTAGGAAAAATGGTTATTTCAAATTCAGTAGAGTTTCAACATGAATAGAATCGGTAGATTATCTTGTGTCTCATAAATCTGCGAAAACCAATGTATCATACGTGTGAATTTTAAGCTTTTAGAAACATGAGATTATTTTGTTTTAAATTGATAAGAATCACTGTCTCAAAAATTAATAACATTGTGTGTGGTTCAATCTTTTTGCTAGAAATCATAAAAGTTCTGAAAGTAGCATGATTTTACCTTGCCAATCCATTTCATAATTAATGAGTATTTTAGATTTATGTTTAGGCTGCCAAAAAATGGAAAACCAGAAAATCCGTTGTGTTATGCTCATAAGTGTATGTATGAATGAACGTGTATTTTTTATTACCATATTTCCTATTTATTCATCAAACTGGAAAGTAAAGATTATAAGACTTAGTTGGGATTTCCTGAACTAGTGACCTCCGTATAAATTAGCCACAATTAGGATTGGCCAAAAGAGTTAAATGACAACTTGGGCTAAATATGTCCATATCCCAGGATTTGTGTCCTTTAGAATTTAAGCTTAAACAATCTTCCGCATATCCTTTAGGTTGACAAATACATCTTTAGGTTGAAATTTGGAAGATAATCAACTATTATCTCAAATTACCATAAAGTACACTCGGGAGTGGAAACTCATTCCCCCGACCCTTACTCCAAACAACTAATAAAACGCATATAGCAACCACGGGTGCATTTCATGTGACGTGATAGCCATGTGTTCAAAAACAACAAGTGTACGCCATCGTAACTTGTCCAAGATAAATCCATAAACGTCCTAATTGATCCTAAAAACCAAAATTCCCCTTGAAATAGAAAACATAAAGAATAATCAAACATCGCCTCAAATAGGCACTATAAAATCGTCATGACCATAGTCTTGACTACATAATCCACACTCGGGTGCGGCAACTCATGTCCCCGTTTTCACATGTTGTAATTGAGGGTGCATTTCATGTGGCGCAGTTATAATATGTCCAAAAACAAACAAGTTCATGCCATCAAGACTTGTTTCAAGATAAATCCATAAATATTAAAAGCGGCTAAAAGTGAAAAGGCTAAAAAGCACAATAGGTTTAAAATATGTAAATAATTAGAATTAGGCGAAAAATTAATAGTTAAGCGAACGTGCTAGAACCACGAAACTCGGGAATGCCTAACACCTTCTCCCGGGTTAACAGAATTCCTTACTCGGATTTCTGGTCGCAGACGAATTAAAACAGAGTCAAAATTTCCTCGGTTTGGAATTTTAAAATAAAACGGTGTCCCGGAGCGTCGTCAAAAATCCGGGTGGCGACTCTGAAAACTAAAATAAATCCCAAAATCCGAATAATTTCACTTTAATTGGAAAAACTTCCTTATTACCCTTTATTTACCCGGGGTAGTGAAAAAAGGAGGTGTGACAAGCTTCACTTACATGGGGTCAGTTTTCAGAGATGTTCTTGAGTGAGTTTTTACCCCAGTCCCTCCGAGATCATGGCGCGTGGAGTTTGAGCGGCTGTGCCAGGGCACTATGTCAGTATCAGAGTATGCCGTCAGGTTCAGTGATTTGGCCAGGCATGCACCTACTTTGGTTGCTACAGTTAGAGAGCGTGTTCGCAGATTCATTGAGTGCCTCAAGCGTGATATTCGGTTTAGCATGGCTCAGGAGTTAGACTCGGATGTTTCATTTCAGTAGTTTCATTTCAGTAGGTGGTAGGGATTGCTCGCAGAGTTGAGAGCATGCTGGATCGTGAGAGAGACAACATGCGGGACTATGATAGAGATGTTAGACGAGGTCAAGAGAGAGAGGGCAGAGAGGTGAGGAGGCTTCGTGGGCGGTAGATATTTTTTGGTCCTTATTACGGAGGCAGGGTACGACACGATAGAGTTTTTATGGGTCAACCAGTTCAATTTGCATTGCCGGCTTCGCATGGGGTTTCAAGTAATCATGGGTCTCAGAGTACTCGGGTCTCGCATTTTCCACAGGCACGTCAGTAGAGAGGTTGTTTTGAGTGTGGAGATATCAGCTACAGGGTGAGAGATTGTCCCAGGCTCCGGGCAAATGTGTTACATCAGGGCATTCAGGCGAGTGGAGGGCGCCTAAGAGGGGGAGGCCCGACCCATTGATGTGTTTCGTATAGTAGGCTGGAGGCCGTCGTGCCAGATGTTATAGTACAGGTATGTTTTGTTTTGTTACAGAGGGGCACCATTTGTATTTCAGTATAGCTCTGCTGGTCCGGACGAGTTCCCTCATTGTTGTTTTGTTTATGAGTGAGTTTCATGCTTTGTACTCCATTTTTGTGTTTGCTCCTGTTGGGAGATTCTGTGAGTGGTAGCCCATGTCTGTTGTTTGTCTCTATTCAGTATTGAGAGATATGAGACTAGTGGTAAATTACTGTTGTCTAGTACGGTAGGTTTGATGTGATTCCTGAGTATAGTGGTTATGAGTTGTGATTCTTATGCTCCGCTGGTGTGGGGGCCAGCACGTGTCATAATTTTGTTGAAGGAAGTGATCTTGAAGGAAAAAGTTCCAGTTGGTGGGTTATATTATCCTATTTGCGGTTATAGTAGAGAACGAAACCCTCGTGATTTTGTGTGTTTTGAAGTGTTTGAACCGGGTGGTGTACAGTGATATAAGATGTGCCAGGATGGGGTCCTTGTGATTTGTTCATGTGCTTTAGTTCCTTCCTTGTTATGTTGTTGTGTAAGTTAGCATTGATAGAGAGTTGTGCCTGTCGGGCTTGTTTGATAGTTTCCTTATGTGTTCCTCCTTTCATATATTCAGTAATTTTCGTTTTGTGCTCCTTCAGTTTTATCTTTCGGGGTGTGTGCCCGGTGGTGTTAGTTGTGGCTTGGTGATATGGGTGTCGAGGTTATGAAGTCTTCGTGTTTCTTGCATTATTATCAGTGTGATGGAGGTTGGGAATATAGTTCTATCGGATATGAGGCTAATTGCCAATACTGAGTTGATTTCGAGCAGTTTCGATGATCAAAAGTGCTATTGAGCCTATGTGTGATGTGCTATGTTGTGTGTCCGTGTCTTATGGGCGTAGACCTGAGTTGATGCAGCTGGTTGAGGCTAATGCCGGACATGGATTTAGAATCGGGTCTTTTCGAAATGAGTAGAAAGTGAGGAATTGAGGTATGAGGCTTATCAATGATGATGAGAAGGCTATATGGCAGTTTTGATGGTGTCATCAAGCTTATGTAGGTTGGGTGACGTGGGATCACCCACGGGTTTGTGTTGGAAATGCGCAATTAGTGATTTGATGAGTTCAAAGTGAATCTTAGCACGTTTCAGGATGAACCTTTGTTTAAAAGGGGGAGATTGTGATGACCCAAAAGGGTCATCCCGTATATTATATCTAATTCTATGTTCCGAGGTCGTGAAACCCTCCTTCTATCTTACATCAATTTGCGTGCACAGCCGGGCGTGTAGCCGGGAAGCCTTTATGTGAAAAGCTGATAAAAATGAAAATTTAATATTGGAAATTGAATAAAGTTAACTTCAGTCAACGTTTTTGGTAAACGGACTCAGACCCGTGATTTGACGGTCCCGGAGGGTCCTTAGGAAAATATGGGACTTGGTCGTATGCCCGGAATCGAATTCCGAGGTCCCAGGTCTGAGAAATGAATTTTTTTAAAGAAAATATTTTTCTGAAAAGTATAAAGGTTTTTGAAAATGAAATTTGAGGTGAAACCTGTGATATCGGACCCGCATTACGATTCTGAAGCCCGGTACAGGTTCGATATGATTTATATGTGTTATCTATGAAATTTGGTAACAAACAGACTTAGTTTGATGTGATTCGGACCTTAAATGAAAAACTTAATGTTTATAGAAGTTTGAAGAATTTTCATGGATTTTTAGTTTAATTCATTGTGTTAGTGTTGTTTTATGTTGTTTGAAACCTCGAGCGAGTCCGTGTTAGGTTATATGACTTGTGTGTGTGGTTGGACGGGGTCCCGGGGGTCCTCGGGTATGTTTAGGATGCTCATCGGGTGTTATTAGAACTTGGGAGACAGCTGAACCATTGTTGGTTCTGGTGTCTCGCACATGCGATGGACCTTCCGCAGGTGCGGACACGCAGGTGCGGCGAGGAGGTTGCAGGTGCGGAACTTAGCCCAAACCCCCAATCCTCGCAGGTGCGGGTAGTTTTCCGCAGATGCAGAGCCACAGGTGCGACCATTTGACCGCAGGTGCGACCCAAGGCTTTTTAGTGGGTTTTCGCACCTGTGATGGTAATTCCGCAGGTGCGGGACCGTAGGTGCGGTCCCAGGGGCGCAAGTGCGAAATTTCTGGGCATTATATCAAATCCGAGGGTTTATGTTATTTTCACCATTTTCGAATTTGAGAGCTCGAGAGAGGCGATTTTTCAAGGCTTTTGCACCTGGGTAACTTGGGTAAGTGATTTCTATCCATTATAGACCAATTTCCATGATTCCAATCTTAAATCCAACCTTTAATTTCGAAAATTTTGGATAGAAAAAGGGATAAACTTCATAGACCGAATTATTGAGTTTGATTGGGTTTTTGACCTCCGATTTGAGAGATTTTCATATGTTTAGACTCGTGAATGAATGGGTGTCCGAAAAATATAATTTTTACCTGATTTCGAGACGTGGGCCCGGGGAAATTTTTGGGCAATTTTCCTAATTTCGCGTCTTAGCTTCGAATTTATTAGTTAAACTAGTTGCTTGTAGTATTATCTACACGATGCTATTGATTTGATTATATTCGGGCCATTGGGAGTCGGATACCCGTGGAAAGAACGTGATTTCAAGTTTGATTTGAGCGGTTGAGGTAAGTATCTTGCCTAACCTTGTGTGGGGAATTTCCCCTTAGGATTTGAGTTTGCTATGTTGATTGTAGTCCGTGTACACAAGGTGACGATTTCATGCTCGGCCTTGTTTGTGGAAAGTTGACCTTTTAGGAATCTTAGGTCCTATTCCCCGAGTATGAATTGTCCTTATCATGATTGAATTTCCTAATTTCTAGTGTCATCCTTATTTGCTTAAATGTGGAAGTTCTTACTTTTGAATTTACTCCTAATTGACTTATCCGAAGATTATTATTTGCTTTACTGTCATGCTATGTCTTCTTAACTGCTTATCTCAAATTTGCAATTATCTTCATCTCAACCTATAATTGTTTTGGGTGTTAAATGAAATATGATTATTCTCTGCTGCTTGTCCTTAAGTGAAAATTGTTAAATATTCTCGTAACTGCTCAATCTTAAAAGAAGTTTAGATATTCTATACCTTCGTGACTTTCCCTTATATGGAGTTACCTGATTTTGTGTTGATTTCTTATTGTTCACCCGTGTAATTAGGTGCAGCTTTTACAAGATATTTTCCTTCCTTGTTGAGTGATTCGTAATATGCCTAGCTCTCCTTATTATGTTTGTTTCTCGTGAACTGGTCTTGCCTATCTTGTGGTCGAAGGTTCTTGAGTTGATGTATTAATTGTATCTTGAGCTGTTGCCATTGTTGTTGTTGTACTTGTTGTGGTGATGCATGAGATTTTTGCCGTGCGGTCGTTGATATGGGGATTTTCACGAGGTTTCTGTCGTTCCATGTTTACTACTGATATTGCACATGCGGCATGATAAGGCGGGATACGATATTAAGTGTTGCGCATGTGGCGTGTCAAGGTGGGAACATGTTTATGCACGTATGGCGAAACAAAGGGGCATATACTTTACTATTGCACACGTGGCGTGACAAGATGGGTTATGTTAGGGATTGGTTGTGATACTCGTGTTGGCCTGGGGGAATTTCTTGTTGTTGATATTGTGTACTGGAACACTTACCGTTTGAGTTTATTCATGTGGAAACTTATGAGATGAAAATGTACGTGTTGCCCCTTTTGTTTTCCTTATGTCTATTGGTTGTTGAAATCATGTTAGGACACCTGCACAAGCATACACGTAGTTAAGTACTACTAATGGATTCGGGACTCCTTGTTGTTGTCAAGTATAGATACTCTTGTTGTGCTTACCGTATGGGTGGGAATGACCCAATTGGCATGTGAGTCGTCTGTGCAGTTAGTACTCGAACGAGGGCGCAAGATGCCAAGTGTTAGGGTTCGAATATTGGGACCCGTAAATGGTGATTTGTCCGAGGTTCGGAACCTCGTGGAGATGACTATGAATTTGATGTAGAAGTTGTTGAAGTTGTTGAGTCATCCCATGTACGTGTTGCATACTTATATGCCAGTTTTGTTTGTGTTCTATTCAGTCTTGCGTTACTTCATGGTCTTTCCGCTGATATTTATTATTTTCCTTCTATATCGAGTTCAATGTCTCGTTAGCTATATTGCATAGACTTTATGTGTATATCATCATTTCCCTGATCCCTATATTGATACTTGTTCAATTTTATTAGACCAGTGGGTGTCTTGACTAGTCCTCGTCACTACATCACCGAGGTTAGTCTTGATACTTACTGGGCACCGCTGTGGTGTGCTCATACTACTCTTCTGCACATTTTTTTGTGCAGATTCTAGGTTTTCGCATAGCCGACCGATTGATTGTCACTAACGCAGTTGCTGTTGTGGAGACTCAAGGTAAAACCGCTTCAGCGTTCGCAATTTTGGAGTCACCATCTTATATTTTTTGTTTGCACTGTTGTACTTATTTCTGAACAGTGGTATTTTAGGATTTGTAGTGTAAATTCTTAAAAGCTTATGACTTGTACTTACGGATTTTGGAATATACAATGTGTACAGAATCACTTGCTTCAGAAAAATATTAGATTTTTTTTAATTATTGTTGATTATTCCATAAATATTAGGCTTACCTAGTCCTTAAGACTAGGTGCCATCACGATACCCAACGGAGGGAGATTTGGGTCGTGACAACACAACAGTATGACTATGATCTTCATCATATTTAAATGCGATAATACGTTTTTGCATACAATAATTATCATCTATCCGGTGACATGTAATTGTCAAATAATCATTTCCATTAACAACATGGCCAATATCAGAAGTTAGAGAAACTCTACAAGGAAGGTGGTCAAACAAATAACGTATGTATGTTTGATTTTGTCCATGAAGTCTAAAGATATCATATCTACAAGTACTTTTAGGTATAGCTTTAAATAAAGGATTATAAATCCTTTGAATATACATAATAAGATATGATGAAGAAGCAAAAGAAAAAGGTATACAACCCAAAGCAATCATTTTTGCTAACTCCCCACGATCCTTAATTTTATCATATTCCATAAGTCCTCCAGTACTAAGGTTTAGAGTTCCTTGATTTTCATTCAGATCCCATTCTATAGGATGCTCAATTCTCATATGTCTACTAAGTGTCCCAGCCCCCCCAATTGTCCTCCAGTCTTATGTTTAAAATCATCTTTACAAATTTTGCATCTAACTCTATCAGAATTATCTATTTCGTCAAAAAATTTCCAAACCTTACTTATTTTTCTCCGATTAGTAGTCGGGGCCACAGGTGGTCTACTACTAGAACCACGACCACCGCCCCTGCTACCAGCTCCAACACTACTAGGTGTAAGTGGTGTCTCATCTTCAATTTCTAATTCATTATCTTCTATACTAAAATCTTCCTGTGTGATGACCCAAAAGGTCACCTCCTATTTTAGAAGTCAAAAATTGTGTTCCGAGGCCTTGAAAACCTCCTTTTATTTCACTTCGTTTTGCATGCACAGTCCGGGCATATATCCGAAAAGCTTTTATATGAAAAACTGAGAAAAATGCTAATTTTTTCTTAAAATTAAATTTAAGTTGACTTCAGTCTACATTTTGGGTAAACAGACCTGGACCCGTGATTTGACGTTCCCGGAGGGTCCGTAGGAAAATATGGGACTTGGGCGTATGCCCAGAATTGGATTCCAAGGTCCCAAGTCCGAGAAATGAATTTTTGAAAGAAATTATAAGAGTTTTTGGAAATTTGATTATATTTGATATTGATGGTATCGGGCCCATATTTTGGTTCCGGAGCCCAGAACAGGTTTAATATGATATTTGAGTTGTGCCCGTAAAATTTGGTAAGAAACAAAGGTCATTTGACGTGATTTGGACCCGTAGTTGTGAAATTTGAAACTTTGAAAGTTCTTGAGATTTTCCTTTGATTTTATACTAAATTCGTTGTTTAAGATGTTATTTTGGCGATTTGATCGCATGAGTTAGTCCGTAGGATGTTTTTAAGGTTCTGTACATGAAAAATCTGGTGTAATTGTTGTATCTGGTGTCTGGTACTTTGTGCTATGCGAACGCGTGATCATCCACGCGAACGCAAAGGATAAACGAGGTTGGGGTTGTGTTTGTTCTATGCGAACGCATAGGTCGGGATGTGAACGCGAAGCACTGTGAGGATGCCCTATGCGAACTCCATCCCTTGTACGCGAACGCATAGCTTAGGAGGGGGCTGGTCAGGGAACTTAGGACAACCCTGTGCGAACGCGGAGGCCAATGGGAGCTAGTGATATGCGAACGCAGCAGACCCCATGCGATCGCGTAGAGGGTCTGCCCAGGGGTCTTAAAACAATAGCCAAACGGTAATTAGACCATAACTTCATATTTTCAAAACCAAGGAATCTTAGGGGCGATTTTTGAAGAGGGACTTCATCACAAAATCATAGGTTTGTGTTCTTAACCTCATTTCCATCAATTTCCATCAACACCCACTAGATTTTTAGGCCTAAATCTTGTTCTTGAAGGGTAGAAATTAGGGATTTTAGGAGAATTAGGGATTTTACAAATTTGAAAATTTAGACCTCTATTTGAGGTCGGATTCCGAAACTAATTATATATTCGGGCTCATGGGTGTATGGGTGATCGGGTTTTGGTCTGAATCTCGTGTTTTGACCAAGCGGGCCCGGGGTCGATTTTTGACTTTTTGGGAAGAATGATAGAAAACTCATAATTAAGCATTGGGGTTGAATTATTTAGAATTTATTGATATTATTAAGCTAATTATCTCTAGATACAATTGAATTGTAGGTGAATTCTAAAGGGAAGGCGGTAATTGAGGCTTGAGTTGGTCGTGGAATTCGAGGTAAGTGTTTGGCTTAACCTCAGCTTGAGGGAATAGTTATTGTGTCTTATTTTCTACGTGTTAGTATAATGTGCAACGTATAGGTGTGTTGACGAGTATTTATACATTGGTTTCAAGCATGCCGCGGGTCGAATATTGTGACTTATGTGATTTTTCGTCAAACATTACTTGAGTTTAATTTGATAATTATCCATGTTGGTGGTAATTATTTGTATTGATCATTGTTGAGTATTGGTTCAAGTTAAGAATTCTTACGTGAAGTTAAGTAACTAAGTGAGACTGGTTATAGTTGTTTCCCTTGTCGGGATGATATTGATTCTACTGTTGGCTCCCTTGTCGGGACGTTATGACATTTATTATTATTGCACTGTTGATTTTTCCTTGCCGGATTGTTGTTATTGAATTGTTTGGGGTGAGGAAGAGTGTTAAAGCATGAAGGGTGATGTCGTGTCATTTCATTTGATTTATGGTGAGGATGAGTGTTAAAGCACGAAGGTTGATGCCGTGTATGATATTGTGAGGATGAGCGTAAAGCACGAAGGATGATGTCGTGCCGTATTAAAAGCACGAAGGGTGATGTCGTGCCGTTTCTATTGATTTATTATGAGGATGAGAGTAAAATCACGAAGGGTGATGCCGTGCATTCTATTTGTTATTTGGTGAGGATGAGAGTAAAAACACGAAGGGTGATGGCGTGCACTTATTTTTGTGCTATTGTTTCTGCTATTTAAATTGATATCTAATTTGTTGCTTTAATTCTTATCTCCATTAGCTGATATTTCCTCCCCTCAGCATGTTCCCCTTTCCTTTTATTTAGATGCTTAATTCTTGTTGTTATTATTTTCTCCTTATATGATTAAACTGCACATGTTTAGTTGGTTGTTGTGTCCTAGCCTTGTCACTACTTTGCCAAGGTTAGAATCGACACTTACTCAGTAAATGAGGTCGGTTGTACTGATTCTACACTCTGCACTTTTGTGAAGATCCCGATACAGGACCCTATGGACCTTAGAGTGAGGAGGCTGCCTTCAGTCTAATGGGAGATTCCGAGGAAGTCCTGCAGGCGCCCGCAGGCCTTGGCTTCCCCTCCTAATTTATTTCCATTCTATTTTTCTTATTTCTGAGACAAATGTATTTATTTTGTTCAGAACTTTATATGTAGTATTCATAGACATTCCGTGAAGTTGTGATAGTTTAGTGGTTTGATTTTTGTAATGGCATTTAATCAAGTTGTTGGACTTTGTTTTCTTCCGCACTTTTATTTCTGCTGATTTGTACATCACCTATTATATGTTAAGAATAAATAATGTAAATAAACATTAACATTGGCTTGCCTAGTGGGTTCAATGTTAGGCGCCATCATGGTCCCGACGGTGGGGAAATTCGGGTTGCGACAAGTTGGTATCAGAGCACTAGGTTACTTAGGTCTCACAATTTACAGACAAGCTTAGTAGAGTCTGAGGGATCGGTACAGAGACGTATGTGCTTATCCCCCAGAGGCTACAGAGTTTAGGAATGACTTCACGTCTATTCTTCTCTGTCGTGGGATTTGAATTCTCAATGCTAACTGAATTTTTACTCTATTCTCTCGCAGATGGAAAGAACACGTGCTTCTTCATCCACTGATCAGCAGCCTGAGTCTCCAGTTGCAGCTCCTACGAGGGGCCGATGATGAGGCCGAGGCAGGGGCAGAGCTCAGCCCAGAGCAGCAGCCCCAGTGGTGGAGCCTCAGTTAGAGTTTGCTGATGAGGTTCCTGCCCAGACACTCCCAGTTGGACCAGCTAAGGTTCCCCAGGGGTTCATTTCCACCCCGGTACTCCATAATGCTTTGGTTTGTCTAGTGGGCCTCATGGAGAGCGTTGCTCAGGAAGTTTTACTTCCCACAGCACCAGCCATCTCTTAGGCTAGGGGAGGAGCCCAGAATCCCTCTACTCGCACTCCGGAGCAGTTGGTTTCTCAGTTCCAGACCCCAGCACCTCAGATAGCTGGGGCAAGTCAACCAGGTATTGTGGCTCAGGCCGGTGATGGAGCAGCTATGTCTGCTAATGCTTTGTGGAGGTTGGACTAGTTCACCAAGCTGTTTACTACTACTTGTAGCGGTGCATCTTCAGAGTATCCCCAGGACTATTTGGATAGCTTCCACGAGGTTCTACGGAACATGGGGATAGTGGAAACCAATGGGGTCGACTTTGCTGATTTCCGCCTGTCAGGTCCCGCCAAGACCGGGTGGAGATTGTTTGGCTAGACCAACGGGATCACCGCCTTTGACTTGGGCCCAGTTCTCCAATTTTTTTCTGGATAAGCTTATCCTTATCACTCAGAGAAAGGATTATAGGAGGCAGTTTGAGCGTCTCCAGCAGGGGTCTATGACCGTCACTCAGTATGAGACCAGATTAATTACCTTGTCCCGTCATGCTATTATGATACTTCCCACATACCGAGAGAGGGTGAGGAGATTTATTGAGGGACTGGCTTAGCCGATCAGATTGCAGATGGCAAAGGAGACAGAGAATGATATTTCCTTCAAGGATGCAACCAATATGTCCAGATTAGTTGAGATGGTTCTATCACAGGGGAGTGTTAGGGGTCTGACAAGAGGCCCCGTCATTTTGGCAGGTTCAGTGGTGCCTCACCTGGGGGAAGGGATTCTTTTGGTAGGAGCCATTCTCCTAGGCCATTTCAGTCAGCACTTCAGGTTTCTCGCAGTACTCCAGGTGGCCGTGGTTCTCACATGTAATATTTTGATCAGTTTCCTTACAGTGCACCACCAGCTCCTATTAGTGCACCGCCGCTCCAAAGTTTTCAGAGTGGTTAATCAGGTCATCAGGGTCAGTTTCAGGGCCAGCAGTCTCAGCAGCCAAGATCTTGTTATACTTGTGGTGGTCCAGGACACATTTCTAGATTTTTCCCTCGAGCCTCGAGCAGTTCTCAGCACCAGGGTTCTCGTGCCATGGTTCCCGCACCAGGTGTTCCACCACCCGCTCAGCCAGCCAGAGGTGGGGGTCGAGGTGTTAGAGGTGGAGGTAAGTCAGTTAGAGGTGAAGGCTAGGCTACTAGAGGTAGAGGTCGCCAGCAGGAGGCCGTCCTACAGATGTAGTTCAGAGTGGTGGGGCCCAGCCCCAATATTATGCTATTCCAGCCAGACCTGAGGCTGAGGCCTCCGATGCGATTATCACATGTATGGTTTCAGTTTGCAGCAGGGATGCTTCGATTTTATTTGATCCAGGGTCCACATATTCCTATGTGTCATCTTACTTTGATCCATATTTGGTTATGCCTCGTGATTCTCTGAGTACTCCTGTATATGTGTCTACACCGGTGGGTGATTCTATTGTGGTAGATCGTGTCTACTGTTCGTGTGTAGTGGTCATTGGTGGTCTTGAGACCAGTGTAGATCTTCTACTCCTTGATATGGTAGATTTTGATGGCATTTTGGGGATGGATTGGCTGTCGTCTAATCATGCCATCCTAGACTGTCATGCCAATACCGTGATATTAGCATTGCCGGGGTTGCCTCGACTGGAGTGCAGAGGGACTCCTGTTCATTCTTCCAGCAGGGTTATCTCAAATATGAAGGTTGGCGTATGGTCGAGAAGGGGTGTTTGGCCTATTTGGCCTATGTTCGTGATTCTAGTGCCGAGGTTCCTTCTATGGAGTCTGTGCCCATTGTTCGTGAGTTTTCAGAGGTGTTTCCAGCAGACCTGCCGGGTATGCCATCCGACAAGGATATTGACTTTTGCATTGATTTGGCTCCAGGCAATCGGCCCATTTATATTTCTCCATATAGTATGGCCCCGCCAGAGTTGAAGGAGTTGAAAGAAAAGTTGCAGGACTTGCTTGATGAAGGCTTTATTAGTCCTAGTGTCTCGCCTTGGGGTGCGCCAGTGTTGTTTGTTAAGAAGAAAGATGGGCTGATGAGGATGTGCATAGATTAATGGCAGTTGAACAAGTTTACCATCAAGAATAAGTATCTGTTGCCGAGGATTGATGGTTTGTTTGATCAGCTTCAGGGTGCCAAGGTATTTTTGAAGATTGATTTGAGATCTGGCTACCATCAGTTGAGGATTAGGGCATCCGATGTCCCTAAGACAGCTTTTCGCACTCGGTATGGGCATTATGAGTTCTTAGTAATGTCATTCGGGTTGACCAATGCCCCAGCAGATTTCACGGACTTGATGAACCGAGTGTTCAGGCCTTATTTGGATTCCTTCGTGATTGTCTTCATTGATGATATTTTGATTTATTCCCACAGCCGGGAGGAGCATGAGCAGTACCTTCGAGTCGTTCTCTAGACTCTGAAGGACAGTCAGTTATACCCCAAGTTTTTGAAATGTGAATTTTGGTTGAGTTCAATTGCATTTCTGGGTCATGTTGTATCAGCAGAGGGTATTCAGGTGGATCCTAAGAAGATTTCAGCAGTCAAGGATTGGCTTAGACCCATATCAGCTACAGAGATCCAGAGTTTCTTAGGTCTGGTGGGCTATTACCGTCGGTTTGTGGAGGGGTTTTCGTCTATTGCAGCCCCGATGACCAGGTTGACTCAGAAGGGTGCCTAGTTCAGGTGGTCAGGGGAGTGTCAGGCGAGCTTCCATAAGCTTAAGACGGCTTTGACTACGGCCTCGGTGTTGGTTTTGCCCACAGGTTCAGGGCCATATACTGTGTATTGGGATGCATCTCGGGTTGGACTTGGTGTAGTGTTGATGCATGATGGAAAGGTTATTGCATATGCTTCGCGTTAGTTTAAGATCCATGAGAAGAATTATCCAGTTCATGATTTGAAGTTAGCAGCCATTGTCCACGCGTTGAAGACTTGGAGGCATTATCTGTATGGCATGTCATGTGAGGGAGTAACGTGAGTACGCCAACTCAGTAAGTAACCAAAGTATCTAAAAAATGAGTGTAGTGACGAGCATTTATAAATCATGAAAATCCACATAATAAGTGACTGTGGAAATAAGTAAATCAAGTAAGGAATTTACATCTCCGAGTATTTCATAAAACTCCAGTTTGCAGTTAAAAATCTCGTATAAAACATTTATCATCAAAGGCTCAGTGTAAAGAAGAGTGAAAAAAAGTAGTTTCATAAAATATAAGCCCCTCGGGCACAGTATTACTCACAATAAAGCCTCTCGGGCAAGCCTCTCAGTCACTTATGACTCTAATCTCATAAGTCAATGCTCACACTCAGCACTCTCACTCATCAGGTACCATATAACAATTGTTGCAGCGTACAGCCCGCTCCCATACATATATACATATATATATATGTATGTATGTATATATTTCTGCGACGCGCAGCCCGATCCATATAATGTATATTGCTGCGGGGTGCAGCCCGATCCATATAACATACGTTGCGGCGTGCAGCCCGATCCATTTAATAGTCGACTACGCTCACTGGGGGTGTAATGACTCCTGGAGGGGCTCCTTCAGCCCAAGCGCTATATAGCTGCGGCGTGCAGCCCGATCCAATATATATATATATATATATATATATATATATATATATATATGTTGTTGCGGCGTGCAACCAGATCCATATATAAATTATATATTGCTGCGGCGTGCAGCCCGATCCACATATAATAATGTATATATTGCTGCGGCGTGCAGCCCGACCCACATATAATATATATATTGTTGTTGCTTGCAGCCCGATCCATAACTATCCTCTCATACTCGGCCCTCAGCCTCATTACATATATACCCATAACTGCCCTCATACTCACATACTCGCATCTCGGCCTCACTATATGTATACTCATAACTGCCCTCACATACTCAGCGCTCGACCTAACATATATATATTGTTGTGGCATGCAACCCGATCCATAGCCATCCTCACATACTTGGCTCGGCCTGACTCAGTCACCCTCACAAGCCACTTGGGAAATTCATCTCAGCTCACGGGTCTCAGCCCAAAATAATTTTAGAGTTTTCAAAGCAGTGTGATAACAGTGAAAATAACAACAAGTCAAAAACATGACTGAGTTCACAATTTTTCTATCAGGATAGTGTAATAATAGTGTAAAAGTACCTCTGAGGGTCTAAACAGGTCGGCACAAGGCCCTAATCATGGCTCACAACTCATATACAAGTATAAAATTTAACATACAGGATATCATAAGGTTTCAAATCGAATACGCGGCTTAATAGTCGCTACGGGATGGACCAAGTCACAATCCATATCAGTGCACGCCCCCACGCTCGTCACCTAGCATGTGCGTCACCTTATTTACCACAACAAAATGAAATATCGGGGTGTCATACCCTCAGGTTTAGAGTTACAATCGTTACTTACCTCAAAACAGCCCAAACGCTACTCCGCGATGTGCTTGCCCCTCGAATAAGCTCCCAAGATCTCTGAATCTAACCAAAACCAGATTAACGTCATCAATATACGCTAACGGAACAAAACCCAATCGAAAGATAAAAAATTTTAACACAATTCTCGAAATTTGCCAAATCCGGCCTCCAGGCCAACATCTCAGAATCCGAAAAAAATTACTTCACAAGATTCTTTATCCTCCCACGAGTCCGTACATACCAAGAACATCAAAATCGGACCACAGTTGCCCACTCAAATCACCAAAAAAAATTCCAAATTCTTCCTCCCATTTTTCCCAAAATTTTCTACTTATTCCTCAAATTGCATGGTGAAAATCAAGATAAACTCATGAAATTGAACCAAAAATGGTTGAAGAACACTTACCACAAGAATCAAATTGAAAATCTCGTCCAAAATCTCCTTCACCCGAGCTCTCAAATGGCAAAATGAGTTATGGCCATGAACCACCGAAATTAGAACTTAAACTGTCTGCCCAGACTTTTACCATATGCGATCGCGGAAGAAGGCACGCGATCGCGAAGAACAGAATGCTGCCCAGACCTTTACCATATGCGATCGCGGAAGAAGGCACGCAATTGCAAAGAACAAAATGCTGCCCGGCCAAACTAACCCTATGCGATCGCAGAAACACCTATGTGATCGCGAAGAACTACTTCTCACAACTACGCGATCGCGACCAGATCTATGCAATTGCATAGAGCCATTTCATCACCTCACTGCCACACACGCCCACATTGTGCGATCGCAACAAGCCTCACGCGACTTCACTATTCTGCCTCCTCCCACTACGCGATCGCGGACCATACAATGCGATCGCATAACACAATTTTTGCTGCCTCACCAACAAACCTATGCGATCGCAGCCTCACCATTGCGATCGCATACAAAGAAACTAGACCAAGAAAATATAGCAGCCACAACAGTCTTTTTAAGGCCAAACACACTCTGTTAACCACCCGAAACACACCCGAGGCCCCCGGGACCTCAACCAATCCGTTAACCACCCAAAACACATGCGAGGCCCCTGAGACCTCAACCAATCCAACCAAAACACCCCATAACATCATTCAAACTTAGTCGATCCTTCGAAACACCAAAAACAACGCAAAAACACCAAAATTACATCGAATTCAAGCGTATGAACTTTGAAACTTCTAAATTCCGCCAATAATGCCGAAACCATCCAAAACATATCTGATTGACCTGAAAATTTGCACACATACCCAAAATGACATTACGAACCTGATCCAACTGTCAGAACTCCATTCTGACCCCGAAAGCCTATTTTCCACTATCGACCGAAAATCACCAAAAACTAACTTTCGCCAATTCAAGCCTAATTCTACACCGGACATCAAAACCACATTCCGAACACACTCCTAAGTCCCAAATCACCGCACGAAGCTATCTGAACCATAAAATCCACATTCCGAGGTTGTTTACCAATAAGTCAACTTCCAGTTGACTTTTCCACTATTTGACCAAGATAAGAGACTAAGTGTCTCATTTCTCTCCAAAAATCGCTCTGAACCCGAGCCAACCAATCTAACACAATGTAATGAAGCTGAACCACATATAATGAAGCAGAAACGGGGGAAATAGGGCTAAACTCTCGAAACGACCGGTCGGGTCGTTACATCCTCCCCCACTTAAACATACGTTCGTCCTCGAACGAGCCAAGAGTTGTTCTCCAACACCATCAAACTGCCACGTATCCTACCATGCACATACCCGGGGTGATCCCACGTCACCCTATCCCATATAGGTCCAATAACACAACACAGTTGAAATTTCGAAACCAACCTGACCCATAACCCTTAGAATCAAATTTCCACTTCTGAGGTAATATACAAGATCAAAATTCTACAACTATAAACTGAACAGGTCTGAACTTGCTGGGTCAAGCCATATACGCACCCTAGATGAAATCACATAATACACCGCATGACTCAAACACTTATAGCGATAACTCTTAACCACAATAACTGCTCAGAACAACTCAATACCGGTACATAACCTCTTATCAAGAAATGCCTCGCTCTAACACTTTCATATACTGCCGATGATGAAGAAACACGTAAAAACTAACAACCATTCGTCCGATCAGTCAGACATGAAGCTCCCCCTTCCCAAACAGGAAATATAGCAGATTTCTAAGCCGACTCCCAATATTTATCCTTCCAACTATGCTTTATACACTTCTGACAATATTCATTCTATGTCCAATGAGCTCTTCTCATCCAACACGGCCACTCTGATGACATGACCCATTGATAAAATTCGAAGCCATAATATGTGCAACTCGTGCACTCAATAGCAACATCCCAAAGTAATCAAATTATATGAAAGATTCACACGGGAGGATTACCCTGCCATTAACAATTAACATCTTAAAATCATGCTAAAAGCCTGGCACACATCGCAAAAATAGATACACACGAATCCAATACCAAAGTTCATACCCTACTGATGTTTTAAATACCACACAAGAGGGGGGGGTGATTTGTGTGGTGTCCAATTTTTGAGTGTTGTCTCAATAGAAGAACCTAGTTCTTCTTGGTTTTCCAAATTCTACTGGTGCGGAATAATAAATGCAGTAAAGTAAAAACACAGAGATTTTTACGTGGAAAACACCTGGCTCAAAAGGTGAAAAAACCTCGACCTACTACTCAGTAGGATTTTCCCAAACTCTTCTCTACAACTCTGAGCCAAACAGCATTTACAAAATAAACTCTTTTGTAAACCTAGGACTAACTCTAATCCCTTTGTAGCAAACTAGCCTCTAGCTAATTGCGACAAGCTTTAAGTTAACTCTAACTTGAACAGTGTGTACCTATTACAATTTCTTCTAATAAAGCTGAAAGATACAATATTAAATCACCTACTACAACCAACTAGACTCGAAAGACAAACAGATGGAGCTGGTTCTTCTAGCTGGTCAGTAGCCTTTGTGTCACACAAGGATTCTTCTTGCTAAATTTCTCTGGTAATTTTGCTTTCAGTTCTTGCTTCAATTCTGTCTTTATGCGATCAATTATTCAGTAGGAATACTTCAACATTATATAGCGCCAGAAGTTGAGATGTTCTTGTTTAGTTCTAATGAAACTCTTCCTTGGTGGAAGAGTTTGTGTTTATCTCAACTTCCTTCCTTTGTTTCTGTCCTTGCTGAACTCGAACTCTAACCTCTTATCAATTTTCAAACTTTACACATTAGGAGACAACCTCTTAGTTCATGGATAATTCACAGATCATGTTTATCTCCTGTGCATGCACGGTTCTTGTGCCAATGGGTTCGTTCGAGTATGTTTGCCCTGATGGACCTGGTTCAACTAGGTAGGCATTTGTAAATCTTCAAAACCATGCAGTGACTTGGGTCAACAAATTCCCCCTTTTTGATGATGACAAATTTTGTGCTCAACCCTGTATAAACTTCAAACACTGTGTATGGTTTTAAGCATTTATCATGGAGAGACTAGGTTCATTAGGTTATAAATATCACAACTTTTTGAAATTTTGAAAAAGAACATATCTTCCCCCTTTTGGAATCATCGAAAAGTTGCAAAATGATAAATTTACTAGAGTTGTTAACAATTTCTCATGGCCATTGAGGCAACTGCAGGTGCAAAACATGATTAATCATCAAAGGAAACCAATAAATGTAAGCTATGTAAGAAACTGAGACAAGTCAATAACAAAAACAACAGAATTCATTGATTAGAACGCAATTCAAGCACCATACAAAAAAAAATAAAGCATTCACTACCATGAGCAAAAACCAAAAAAATTGAAACAGAACAAATCCCGAACTAGGCAATGAGGGGGTTTTTGGTGGCTCTGGAATTCCTAAGGTTGGGAAGGGGCAGATGAGGTTGTGGTCTTGGCTTGAAGGAGAGAAAGAATTTGTTGAAGAACACCTTCATTTTTATCCTTCTCCTTGGCTAGTTCGGATCTGAGAGCATCCCGCTCAGCTTCAACCTCATGAAGGCGAGATTTCAATTGAAGGATCTCGACATCCTTTATCTCTCCTTCCTGCACCAATGACCTAACTTTATTATTGACTGGAAGCTTCCTAGATGAACCAGGTTCATCCTCAGGAACATTGACAATATAATCACATGTCAGGAAACCCAAAATAATCCTTAGCATTAGCCATCTCAGCTTTTTTCACATGAACCTCGAAGTGGGAAAGCACAGCTGTCAGAATAAAGCCATAAGGAATAGCATGTGCTTTGGTTCCATTTATAACTCTGTCCAAGATCTGAATGATGAAAGTTGGCCAGTTAATCTGTTTATCCCTGTACGGGCACTCCATAAGCGTTAAGTCCATGTAACTGGCGGTGTGCCTATGCTCATGTCTTGGCAGCAGAAACTTGATCACAAATTCGAAGAATAGCTTGTTCTGGGGCTTCATTTCACTTTTGAACACTGGCCTGGGCTCAGGTTCCTCCTCATTTTCAAAAAAGAATCTGGTGATGTTGAGAGCTGAGGCCATTCCATCGAGACTAGGCCATCTTTGCCTAGTGTAATCATCATAGCCCTCAGCAGGGATATTCAGATGCTCTCTCAGCTCCTTTGCATCAAATGTGATCTGAATCCCCTTGACTGTGGAGGTTACCCTGCCATCCTTCACACTTGCATTGGCCATAAAATCCACCGGTTCGTTCCTTGCTAGCCTACCTTCCAGGTGAAGGACCGTGTCCTTCCATCCCTGCACATCCAGCGCATTCATCAAAAAGATCATTCCGAATTCTTCCAGATCTCTCACCAGCTTTCCTTTAAGAATAGTATGCTTGCCAAACATGGTGAGTTTGTCAGATTGCTCACCAGAGATTTCCTCTTCTCCTCCACTCCATTCTCTCTCTTCTTCTTCTTCAACAACCTTCACTTTCTTGGCCTTGGACCTGGTCCTTTTCGCAATGCTTGAGGGTGTGGCAGACATAGAAGCTGACTTCTTTGAAGAAGCTTTAGCCTTCTTGGGCTTGGGTGTCTCAAACACAACTGGAGCCGGCTGCTCCTCATGATGGACCAGGTTCATCATAACATCATCAACAATAACAGCCCCAATAGGCTCTCGTACCTTTGCCTTTCCCTTAGCAGCTTTCTTTTTCTTGATCTCTCTCAGAGCCCTTTCTAACTCCTCTTCTCCTTGTCAAACAGCACTTGTTGTAGCACGAACTTTTGGGGCAGGAGCATCAGTAGATATATAAACTTTTCTTTTTTTGGTGGAATTGGGGTAGTAACCTTCTTTGATTTTGAAGTTCTTTTCCTCTTGGGATTGTAGGACTCCCCCAGGTTCCTCAGAATCTTAGCCAATGTCTCCTCGATAGATGAACCAGGTTCATCTGTTGATTTTTGTAGGTTCTCTAAACCTGTTGTTGCTTCCCCAGCAACACTTCCCCCTAAATCTGTGGCTCCTTCATTAATCACAGGAGCGGGTCCACAAATAGCCAACGTGGCACCGTCATCCCCATATCCCCTTATAGAACCTCCTTCTCCCTCTCTCTCAAGAATTTTATTTTTCCCCAGTTTTCTTTGCCTATCCGAGACTTCTACATCAAAAACTGACCCAACCAACACAAACCTGTTTTCAGTAGTAGCAGTTTCAGATTTAACTTCAAGATTACCTTGCTCAGAATTGGATGAACCTGGTGCTTCATCCTCATTAGCGGATTAGAAGGATTCAATTGAAGATTCAGACTCATGAACCTCGCTGGCTTTAAGAATTTCCTCCAAGAATCTTGCACGAGAGCTAGAAGCAACTGATTTTCTGGCCAAAACTTTTAATCTTCATGCCCTGGGGGCTGGAGTAGGTTTAGGTGTGGGTTCAGGAGTGGGTTCAAGAATTGGAGGGTTTTGGGGGGATGAAGATCTGTTTGGTGAATGTGAACTATAAACTGAAGGAGAATTAGAACTAGAAGTTTCTTCCCCATGATCAGGGTATGTGGAGGAAGATGAAGCAAGGGGTGGTGAAGATATTGTTATGAATAATTTTGGAAGAGAAGAGACGATCAGTTTTTGAGAAGAATAAAGAACTTGGTTCGAATTATGATGTTATGAAGAGGGGAAGTAATGATGGCCCTTTTATAAGATGTGGCTATGAATTATACAACGGGCAGAATATTTAATCAAGTGGGAGTCTAATCGATGTAGGAGTGTCATTGATCAGACGATTAACAATCCCCTAAATCTAGGCTAATTAAGTAGCGATGGGACTTCTTGGAACGGGTTCATTTTGGGATAAGTACAAAGAATTTGAAATGAACCAAATATAGATAGAGTCCTGCTCATGTGTGACTGTAATTAATTCAATAATTGTATGGAGATGAGCACGTACCTTGTCAGTCAGATGAACCAGCAGGGATGAACCAGGTTCATCGTGTTAAAGTCTTTAATTTGCCTCAATTTACAAAGATAGAAAACATCATTAGCAACCAGGGAATCATATTAATACATGGCAACAGAGTATGGCAGTAAATTCATGATACTGAGCAATGATTAGTCTGGTTGATTATCTATGTTAGTGTTTCTAGCCCAAAAAAAATCAATTTTTTTTTCAATTTTTTTTCAATTGTTTTCATTTTTGTTTTTCAATTGGGTGATTTTAATCATCCCTAATTCAAGTCGGTTTCTCTCAAAATGCTCCCTACTTAGTGTTTTAGTAAAGATATCTACAATTTGTAGGTCAGTAGCACAAAATTCGATTGAGATTATTCATTTTTCATAGTTATCCCTTAGGAAATGGTGTCTAACATCTATGTGCTTAGTTATTTTATGATGAACCGGGTTCTTCGTCATACTAATTGCACTAGTGTTGTCACAAAAAATAGGAATGCATCCAACCTCTATACCAAAGTCCATGAGTTATTGCTTGATCCATAGCAACTAAGCACAGCATGAGGCTGCAGCCACATATTTAGCCTCAGCAGTAGACAAGGCTACTGAATTTTGTTTCTTGGTGGCCCAAGACACAAGGCAAGAGCCCAAAAAGTGATCCATGCCTGAAGTACTTTTCCTGTCAACCAGGAAACCTGCATAATCAACATCAAAATATCCTACAAGGTCGAAATTACTACCTTTAGGATACCAAAGGCACAAATAAGAGGTGCCTTTCAAATATCTCTAAATTCTCTTCACTGCAGTTAGGTGGGACTCTTTTGGATTTTCCTGAAACCTAGCACACAGTCCTACACTGAACACAATATCAGGTCTGCTGGCAGTGAGATGTAATAGAGACTCAATCATCCCTCTGTATAGCTTCTGATCAACAGATGAACCAGGTTCATCCACATCTAATTTTGTAGTTGTGGCTATGGGGGTGTCTATTTCCTTTGAGTCTTCTATTTTAAATCTCTTGAGCAATTCTTTCACATACTTTTGTTGATAGATTATTGTTCCATTTGAGTTTTGCTTGATTTGCAAGCCTAAGAAGAAGTTTAGCTCACCCATCATACTCATCTCAAACCCACTCCCCATAAGTATAGCAAATTCCTTACTCAATTTTTCAGAAGTCACCCCAAATATGATATCATCCACATATATTTGCACAACCAGGAGTTCTTTACCCTTTTCCTTTAAGAACAAGGTGCTGTCAATTTTACCTCGTTTGTATCCATGTTCTAGCAGGAATTTTGATAGACGCTCATACCATGATCTTGGTGCTTGTTTGAGACCATAAAGAGCCTTGTCAAGTTTGTATACATGGTCAGGTGACTCCTTGCTTTCAAAACCTGGAGGCTGTCTGACAAATACATCTTCCTTCAGATAGCCATTGAGGAAGGCATTCTTAACATCCATCTGATGGAGAGTGAATTCCAGGTGTGCAATAAATACTATAAGAAGTCTGATTGCCTCCAGTCTTGCCACAAGGGCAAAGGTCTCATCATAGTCAATTCCGTCTTCTGGACTGTATCCTTGAACAACCAGTCTAGCCTTGTTTCTTGTAACAGTTCCATCCTCATCGAGCTTGTTCCTGAAGACCCTCTTTGTGCCAATCACTGATTTGTCTAATGGTCTGGGTACCAAGTTCCATACTTGACTTCTTTCAAATTGATTCAGCTCTTATTGCATGGAATTTACCCAGTCAGCATCCTGTAGGGCTTCACCAATGTTCTTTGGTTCAATCAAGGATAGAAAAGCATCAAACGCACACAGATTTTTCAAAGAGGATCTTGTTTTGATTCCAAATGTCAGATCTGCTATGATGTTCTCAAGAGGGTGAGACCTCTGATATCTGTGTGGTTTGAGAACCAGTTGTTCACTTCTAGATAGTTCCATGGTGTCTTGTTGTTGTGGAACAGGATCAGGGCCAAGGTTCACATGTTGAGTTCCCCCTATCATGTTGCTTAGGGTATTTGAACCTGGTCCATTACCTGTTCCATCTTCCATATTTGCTTCAATGTTTTCACTGCTTCTCACCAGTCCAAGCTCCTCATCTTCTGGTTTTTGTCTCTCAGCAAGAGTATTAGTTTCATCAAAGACAATATGTACACTCTCTTCTACACATATAGTTCTTTTATTATACACTTTATAAGCCTTGATATGTGATGAATATCCCAATAATACTCCCTCATCACTTCTGGGATCAAATTTTCCTTGGGAATCTTTGCCATTATTGTGCACAAAGCACTTGCATCCGAAAGCCCTAAGGTGGGATATATTGGGCTTTCTACCTTTAAGTAATTCATAAGGAGTTTTCTGTACCAGAGGCCTAGTCATGCATCTATTTATTATGTAGCATGCAGTGTTTATTGCTTCTGCCCAGAAGCTATGGGGTAGTTTGCTAAAAAAAAGCATGGTTATTGCGATGTCTTCAAGAGATCTATTCTTTCTTTCAACAACCCCATTTTGCTGTGGGGTTCTAGGGACAGAAAAGTTGTGATTGATACCATGTTCATCACAGAACTCAGCAAACTTTGCATTCTCAAATTCAGTACCATGATCAGATCTTATTGATGCTAGTTGATTTCCTGACTGATTTTGAGTTTTCTTAACAAATGAAGTGAACATATCAAATGCTTCATCCTTAGATGTCAGAAATAAGGTCCAAGTGAACCTTGAATAGTCATAAACTAGCACCATTACATATTTCTTACCACCTCTGCTCAGAGTTCTCATAGGACCACATAGGTCTATATGAACCAGTTCCAATGTCCTGGTCGTACTGACCATTTTCTTACTTTTGAACGAAGATCTTTGATGCGAGGCTAGAATTCATAGTTTAACATGTTATATGCCTTACATTTCATGTGCGTTAATGATAAAAATACATTTTTTATGTGCATAATAGAGTCTATTTCATGTGTAGGTGAATTGGAGATGGATACCGAGCTAAATGGATGCAAATACATCGAAAATACGCTCAAGAGGCGAGGAGGAGTGCACCGGGATATAGCCGGGCCCTAGAGCCCAAACGCTTGACCCAGCCTAGCGTTAGCCAGGCGTTAGAGCTGAAACGCCTGACCCAGCCTGGCGTTAGCTAGGCGTTAGAGTTGAAATGCCAGCCTTAGCCTGGCGTTAGCCAGGCGTTAGGGCCCAAACGCCAGGTCCCAAGTTCGGTCAATTCCGAGTTTTGACGAGTTCAAGTGTTTCCCGGTTGGAATAGAAGTATCCTACACGTTTAAGGTTCGTCCTAAACATATAAATAGACCCCGTAAACATAACTTGAAAGGGGGAATTTGGAGATTTCGAAGAGGATTCGAAGGATTCAAAGAGAGAAAACCATTTAAGTGACAAAACATTGATTTTTACATCTTTTATTCATTACTTTGTAGTTCAATTATGCAATTTATTTTGGGTTTGATTCTTATGAACATGTCT
>ML338790.1:0-18132 GCA_005239505.1 Nicotiana paniculata
CCAAGGTTTAAATAATATTGGTACCAAACAAGTCACATGTTAGCTTATGGGCACGGGATTACGTCCCACAACCCAATTTATTAAAAACTAGGCTACTAAAATAAAAATATTATTTACACAAGACTAATCCCTTAATAAATTTGTCACGCCATCCATCATAGGGAAAAGTCACCCAGTTCAACGAAAATAATTTCCTTGGAAAAGAACCGAGATAGAAAGAAAAATCAAGGAATAATGCTACTATATTTAAACAAAAACAAAAACCAAAACAAGAAAACTATAAAAAGAAAGAGAATATCATTAATAAACTAAAAATATCCACCAATCTACACAAGTTCATAATCAACCAAAAACAAAAATTTCAATGTTCCAAACAATCATATAAGAGCCACCCCTAACCGAAAATATTGCATTGTCCCCAATGCAACTATGCAAGATAAGAAGAAAATGAAGGGGGTGCTCCCTGGGTGGCATCACTCATCACTAGAAGAACTGGGAGGTGCAAGCTCGAAATCCTCATCCTCAGCCTCGTCCGGGCCATAGAATTTCCTTAATGTGCTCATGATCTTGGTGAGGAACTTGCTCTTCTTCTTCTTCTTGTACTCCCTCTGCTTCCTCTGCCTCCTTTCAATCTTTCCCAGCTTGACTTTGATGGCCTGCTGCTCCTTGGCAAGGTCAGAAACAGTCGGGAGCCTTGCCTGGCTAGCTGAACCTGCAGAAGTGCCCTCCTCGGGTGGTGCAGAAGGAAGGCCAACAACAAGCTGGCGGACTTGTGTATCCACTCCATAGACCTGTCTAGAAATGTACTTGAGAGTAAGTGGTCCCTGCTCCAGTGGTGTGATAGCTGTGGAAGTCCCAGGGGCAGCTGCAGGATCATCAGATTATCTCAATGGTGCCCGTGAACTGGCCAAAGGTAGGAGATGCTACATCAATCCTCCACTTCTTCTGCGCATTTCCAGATCCCTTTCTCAACAGCAGGTGGATGAGCTTCTCCGGATTCTTCTCCTTTTCTGTGGGCTTTGGCACCACCCCTGCATCGTAGCATTGTTGGGTGATCAGGGATGGAAAGTATAGGCTCTTGGTCAACTCTGCTACCACATTTTCTATCTCATCAATGATGATCTTCCCTACATTCACCGGGATACCCTCCATGATAGCACATATCACTCTCGCCTTCTCAATTGTCACCTCAGTCTCATTTTTGCAAGGGATGATGCAAGCACAGATGATGGAGAGCCAAGTATTGGACTCCGCAGTGAATTCTGAAGACTCGATCCTGGAGTGATTCTTTATCCAGTTGGGCACCTGTCCACCATGCAAATGATCAATGTACCACTGGGTGCCCAGTTCTTGGGCTCGATCTCGGTACACCTGGTTGTCAGCATTGGGGAGATTATAATGTGCATTGATTGCCTCTGGACTAAATCGGATTTCCTTGCCCCTGACAGTAGCCACCAACTCATTGTTGAAGTCCGTTTCTAAGGCATTGGCATAAAACTCTCTGACCACTTCATGGTTGGCTGTCCTAGGCTCATCTGCAAAACAGATCCATCCGCTCGTAATTAATCTCCCATGGAACTCGGGCCATCGGTCGTCAAGGTCGGCCAGGAGTATGCCTCTTTCCCTAATCATGCTTTTGGATAATTTCTTGTCATATCGCTCAGAGCATCTAAGGGAAGAATAGATGGAGGCATCAAAATACTCCTCTGCGGCAGCTTGTGCAGTGTGTATCTGGGCATTTTCAATTGGTGTCGAGTCCATTTCAAACAATCATATGGGCACTTAAAGCAATGCATTTAGGGGTAATTAGGCCAAAGAAACCATTCAAAACTCATTTGGAACCATATTTCGCAAGGCTACTGGTTTGCTTCCTGGGGATTAATGAACTACGATCACAGAAGTTGGCACGCGATCACGGAGAGTAAAGCCAGTGAAGCCACGCGATCGCGAACCAATTCTGGTGATCGCGAAGAGCAAATAGAAATGTTCCAGATGATAAAGCTACGCGATCGCAGAGGTTTCTTTGCTATCGCGATGGGAAGCAAAACTGTGCAGCAACTGGAGACTTACACGATCGCGAAAATGGGCCTCGTGATCACAGTAGTTCGTCTCCTTCGCCCAACCCCAAGCCTTTCAGGAATTTTAACAAACAAAATGCGGGTTTCATTTTTCTACACAATTTTAGATATTCACAACATGAGTTTCACCCTAAATTTACATATATTTTCACTCATACACTCAACCAAACTCTCACAGCAAGCAAGCACACTAGGAACTTAACACTAACCTTTAACAATTTCACAAAAGTTTAAGCCCTCGAATTTGTAATTTGGGGCTGCCCATCCTATGTGTTCCACAAAAAATTGAGACTAGATGAAGTACAGGGTTGGGAATCTACATACCTGGAGAGTGATGACCAAAGGACGCAAAGAAGATGAAGCAAACTTGATTTGGGGCTGGAGCAGGGGCTTGGGGGAGCAGGGGAAGTTTTTATTTTTGTTCTGAGTTTACAGCAAAAAAGTGGGCGAGTGAAAGAAATCTCAGCATTTTAATTATTTGCCAACTTACCTGTTCATTGCGATCGCAGTTAGTAAGTCGCAATCGCGGAGAGTCATTTACCTCGAGAGCTGCATTCGCGGTTGCTTTCCTGCGATCGCATAGAGTAAGAAATTGTTCTACTCTTCGCGATCACGTACTGATATCCGCGATCGCGATGCATTACATTTTTCTGAGATTTTTGCTGACATTCTGCGATCGCATTTTTGCCCTCAAAAGTACATCTGCGATCGCAGAGTTGCTTCTAGGCATCGCAGACTTGGGCAGATTGTTTGCCCAGCAATTTTCTTTGTTTTCTTACACTGTTTTTTATCACCCGGTATCCCTGACCTGCTCAAATTAAGTCTGAAAATTTTGAAACTTGGCAGATTGTTTAGAAAAAATATAATAAGATATTCTAAAAAAAGAAAATTTCAAAAATGACCAAAAATTTTGAAAAACGATGAGTTGCCTCCCACCAAGCGCCGCATTTAATGTCGTGGCACGATGCAAATCAACTTTACCATCATAGTGGGGGCTTGGGGAAGGGAAGGACAAATATGAACAATCATACCAATGACCATTTTCGCGACCACACCTATCACAAATGCTTCACTCATGGGTTTGAGATTGTGCACACAGTCCATCCCCGGGAGAGTTTAAACAATTTTGCCACGAGTGTGGTCCTCCACAATAAGGACAAGGGTCATCAAAGTATGAACAACTACCATCCGGCCAATTTTCATGATATGATGCCATATTTCCTTTTTTTTTGTATGAAAAATTAAAAAAATAAACAAGAAAAATATTTACACAAATATTCACAAGTTTGAATCAAAGCACTTATGCTTACTTCTCAAACAACCTAAATTACGCCAATTGTTCCCCGGCAACGGCGCCAAAATTTGATACGCTCAAATTACACCTTAAAATGGTGTAAGCGATCGATGTCAAATATAGTAACCCAACAAGATTGGGATCGAATCCCACAGAGAACAATATGGAGGCGATTAGGAATGTAAGAGAATTATCACTTATCGTGCAATGCCAAACAAATAAGATTTTGGTTTTGAAAGTTGTTTATAACTAAATGCGAAAATATAAACTAACCTAGAAAGCAAGTAAAATGATCAATGGCAACAAGTATGAATGCTTCGGGAATGACACTCAAGTAACGATCCAATGTATTTCACGATTTTACAAATATGAGCGAGTTTATGTTAATCAATCACGGATAATAATTCTTAATTAGATTTTTCCAAAGACTAACAAGACTTACTAATTGAATTATTCCTAACCCAATTAAGATATTAAGCACACCCGGATATGGATATAAGTAGTTCAATCCTATCCCTAGGTAGAATCTATAAAATGAGGGTTAAAGCCTCAAGTTCTTGTTAGTTAATCTTTCCCAACCCCAAATTATCTGTTCCAAAATTAATTCAGAGTTAATGGGCGAGTCCTAGGGTTAGCTAATCCCTTTGAAAACATTAAAGAACAAGAATAATTAAAGAAACAATAACTCACTTCATAAATATAATAAAATCATTCAATACATAAGCACAACAAGATATTTAATCCACACTTTAAATATGTAAATTTCCATAAACAAGATTCAAGTGTTGGAAATAAATACTACACACTTAAATATACAATACAAAGCAAGGCAATGAAGAAACAAACAAAAATGGGTAAGAAAACCTTAACCACAAGAGTGAAATCTTCAAATCCCAAGTGCGTGTGCAAACCCTAGCTTCAAGACTTGTTCTTCTCTCCACAAAATTATATTTACAAAGCCAAAGATATGCCCAGTCATGTATAAGAATGGTTTGGGGATAAAAATGCAAAATGCCAAAACTGCCCAGAATTCACCCAGTTTCTATTCATCGCGATTGCGTAAAAACAGTTGCGATCGCGAAGGTTCAGGTTTTAGAGCTTTGCGATCGCGTAGAATCAATTCTCTATCTTATGCGATCGCGTGACCATCTTTGCGATCGCATAGAACATTTCAGAGCTAGTGTAATATTCCTTCTCCGCGATCGCGTAAAACTCTTTGCGATCGCGGTTCACATTCTCATTGACTTCTGTGATCGCGGACCAGGCCTTGCGATCGCGAAGAGTATCTGGCTTCATTCATTGTTCATAATTTTTGCCTGTTTTGACTTGATTTCTTCCATTTCTTCTCCAAATCACATAATACCTGAAAATTGCCAATAAACCTCAGAAAATGTCCTAGTTTCTATCAAAATTATACTAAAGTTCAAATATCAAGAGGGGATAAGTTGGTAAAATACCAACTCATCACCACGCGATCGCGGTTGCCTTCATGCGACCGCGTAGAGAACACCCGATTTTCCACTGCTACTCTATTCCTTCTACGGGAACGCGACATAGCACATGCGAACGCAATGGTCAAGCTGCCTACCCTACGTGATCGCGTCCCTTCTCTTGCGATCGCGATGCACGAATTTGAGACGGGCCAAAATGGTCCTACGCGATCGCGATGAAGGAAAATCTGCTGCAGTCACACCAGAAAACCAGCAATCATACACAAGGCTAAAAATGCCCGTTAAGCATCCGTAACACACCCGAGGCCCCTGGAACCTCGACCAAACCCACCAACCAGTCGTAATACCTCATTCGAACTTAGTCGAGCCTTCAAACCACGTCCTATAACATCAAAATCAAGGTTTATGCATGGATTCAAGCCTAAGAACTTAGGAAATTTCTAAAATCTACAACCGATGCGGAAACACGTCAAAACTAGTCCGAATGACCTCAAATTTTACACACAGGTCATAAATTACACTACGTACCTACAACTACTCTAGGAATCCCATTCCTAGCCCGATATCAAAATTTCACCTATTGGCCAAAATCGCCGAAATTCTAACTTTCGCCAATTCAAGCCTAAATCTACTACAGATATTGAGAACACATTCCGAACACGCTCCTAACCCCGAAATCACCCAATGGAGCTAACGGAGTCGACAGAATTCCATTCTGGATCCTTCTTCACACAATTCCAATTACGGTCCGATTTCTAAAGCTTAAACTCATAATAGGGACTATGTGTCCAAAAACTCTCCGAATTTCGCAACTAATCATTCCGACAAGTCCCATAAGAAGATATGGAAAGAAGTTATTAGGGGATCGGGGCGCCAACTCTCAAAACGACCGAATGGGTCGTTACATTCTTCCTCTCTTAAGAAAAACGTTCGTCCTCGAACGAGTATAGAGACATATCTGAAGTTGTGAAAAGATGAGGGTACTGACTGCGCATATCCTGCTCGGTATCCCAAGTCGCCTCCTTGACCGACTGACCCCTCCACTAAACCTTGACTGGTGCAATATTCTTCGACCTAAGCTTTCTGACATGTCTATCCAATATAGCGATTGGCTCCTCAACATATGATAAATCTTTGTCAACTGGACTGAACTGAAATCCAAAACATGAGTCGGATCACCGTGATACTTCCGGAGCATAGAGATGTGGAATACCGGCTGAACTCCTGCTAGGTTGGGAGGCAAGGCTAGCTCATAAGCAACTTCCCCAACACGTCGCAACACCTTAAAAGGGCCAATAAATCTCGGACTCAGCTTACCCTTCTTCCCAAACCTCATGACGCCCTTCATAGGCGTACCCGAAGCAAAACCCGATCACCAGCCATAAATGCCAAATCACGAACCTTCCAGTCCGCATAACTCTTCTGCCTGGACTGAGCTGTGCGAAGTCTCTCCTGAATCACCTTCACCTTGTCCAGGGCATCGTGGACCAAATATGTACCCAATAATCGGGCCTCTCCCGGCTCAAACCATCCCACTGGGACCAGCACCGTCTACCATACAAAGCCTCATATGGCGCCATCTGAATGCTGGACTGATAACTGTTATTATAAGCAAACTCTACAAGTGGAAAATATCGGTCCCATGACCCTCCAAAATCCCTTACACAGGCACAGAGCATATCCTCAAGAATCTGAATCGTGCGCTCGGACTGCCCGTCCGTTTGAGGGTGAAAAGATGTACTCAACTCTACCCTGGTGCCTAGCTCCTGCTGAACGGCTCTCCAGAACCACGAAGTGAACTGTGTACCCCTGTCTAAAATGATAGATACTGGAATACCGTGGAGGCGAACAATCTCCCTGATATAAATCTCCGCCAACCTCTCGGAGGAGTATGTAGTCAACACTGGAATGAAATGGACTGACTTGGTCAGCCGGTCCACAATCACCTAGGCTAATAACTTAGGACTCCCCTATCTTATTTACATATGTGTGCTCCGACTGCTTACCTTTTTAAACTCCTTTCATCTTACTTGCATATGTGTGCTTAGACTTCTTAATTGTTAAATGACTAATTTACTAAGTAAGTTTGGCTGGGACCCACCATTGTGGACCTCGAGGGGTGCCTAACACCTTCCCCTCAAGGTAATTTCAACCCCTCCTCCAATCTCTGGTAACGTAGACTGGTTTCATGAGTTACTTGCATTAAGTGCCCTAACGCACCATAAATTCGTTAGGTGGCGACTATTCACCTTCCATACCCCTCTCCCAAAAGGAAGAGAGTTGTCCCAAATGAATGTCGAAACCCGATTCCGCGAGGAAAAAAGGGGGCGCGACACATAGGTCTTGTTCCGAAGGAGTGAGATGCGTAAATGGACCGAAGAAGAGTACGAGATGGTACGGAAATTCCACAAAGAGCACGAGAAAAATTGGAAGGTCTTGGCTGATGAACTTGGAAAACATCGGGTACATGTGAAGGATACATGGCGAAGGTTAAAACTGGCCAATAAGAAGAAAGGACAACAGAGTCAGGAGGAGTACCGGACTTTGTTTGATTTAGTAAACACCGATTTGAAATTGAAGCTCTCTGAAGTAAGCACGGGATGTTACAGGATAATATTGCCTGGTGCGCGATAAGCGACAAATTGTCCACAAGCACAGAAATAATATGCACATAAATTCTTTCACTACATAATTACTCTTATAAGGCCCAAACAGTTATTCAACAACAACACTATATATTTCTCAACACAATCTACACTATGGACTTGTCATTAATGGCAGTATAGAAAATTAACCAAACACCTCGACGAGTCCACGACAGTATACACAATGCCCCAAATCTATCACAGCGGCATACACAATGCCCCAAATCTATCATGGCGGCATCACAATGCCCAAAATATATTACGGCGGCATATACAACACCCCAAATCTATCATGGCGGCATACACAATGCCTCAAATATATTACGGCGGCGAAAAAATTTCTAGCACCTCATCACCATAGCACGAGGCTACGCCACACCACACCACAAATCACTTATTAAATAATTTCAGCTTTGTACAAAATGATATATATTTACGGCTGGTCAAAGACCACCGATTCTGCCAAGTGCACGCTCGTCCCAACACATGGACCAAGTAGGAAAAAAACAGACTTTTAAAACGGGTTTTGAAAAAGCAAACATCAAAGCTTAAAGTCTCACTTACCTTGAATTTGCAATCCAAGTACCCTTTTCGATGAATCAAATTTATGCTCTCAATCTCTGAATCACGTCAAACTTAAAATTTAGTTGTTGTAACTGTATCGCTGATAGCTGGATATTTTGTAACATCTTAAACTTGATTGTAGACCGTGCCCTTTCTTAAGCTCATCATAAGTAGACACATTGACTTGAAAGTTCTCAATTATAATGTCACTGTCGTCAACTGTACAAGTTTCATCCTTTGTATCATCTTATGTCTCCTAATAAATATTAACTACTAAAGTTTTCTTACTTTATCCCTGCATCAATAACGTGTACGGAATGGGCTTAGGGCCCATCTTTTTTTTTTAACTCCTAATTATTATTGAAAATTACCACACTGCTCATCGGGGCTTTTGCATCCGTACCCACTTTTTGTGCCACGTTTTAACTTATACCCGCTTTGTAAAAAAATTTGCATCTGTACCCACTTTTGCGCATAACTTCAGCATGCGGGGCTGAAGTAGCGAAGGTAATCACACAAAACTTCAGCATTCTAGTATACGGGCCTGAAGTAACTTGCGAACTTCAGATCTAGAGCTGAAGTTGTTGTCTTGTAACTGGGGAACTTCAGCATACGGGGCTGAAGTTCTCCAGTTATACAAAACAAAAACTTCAGCATACGGGGCTGAAGTTCCCCCAGTCACACTGGGGAACTTCAGCTATAGAGCTGAAGTTTTGTCTTTGTAACTGGGGAACTTCAGCGTACGAGGCTGAAGTTCCCCAGTTACACTGGGGGACTTCAGCTCTAGAGCTGAAGTTTTGTCTTTGTAACTGGGGAACTTCAGCGTACGAGGCTGAAGTTCCCCAGTTACACTGGGGGACTTCAGCTCTAGAGCTGAAGTTTTGTCTTTGTAACTGGGGAACTTCAACATTCCCCAGTTATAAAGATCAAAAACTTCAGCATACTGGACTGAAGTTCCCCAGTTTACAAAGACAAAACTTCAGCTCTAGAGCAGAAGTTCTCTAGAGCTGAAGTTTTGTCTTTGTAATTGTCTTTATAACTTGGGAACTTCAGCTCTAAAGCTGAAGTTTGTAGCAGGGAAACTTTGTCTTTGTAACTGGGGAACTTCAGCCCCGTTTGCTGAAGTTCTGTCTTTATAACTTGTGAACTTCAGCTTAACTGGTGAACTTCAGCTCAGCGAGGGAAAGGGAGCTGAAGTTATTTTAAAAGTGGGTACAAGTTAAAAGTTTTTAAAAAAGCGGATATAAGTTAAATGGGGACGACCAAATAGGGTGCCCCGCGCAATTTTTTACCTGCTCATTAGCATGTGTAATATTAAATTAGGTCAACTAACTAATTAAATAATATTTCATCTCATACATAAATATTATCTCCAACTATAAATATATCTTTATGCACCCACATATAAAATAAATAATTAGTATTATTTTGATAAGAATAAGAAATTATAATTAAAGAATAACTTAAAAGTTCATTCTTAAAATACTGGGATATTACAATATTAGATCAATTCCAGAAAATATACATAAAACACCTAGTTTGACGAAGAAATCATGGGTGTCACGTGCCCCATAGTCTAAGCTATAATCCGTCACTGATCCCACGTAACAAAAAAAATTCTGTTGTGATATAGATAAAAGGCATCACGTCATAGGTGCCTGGGCCTTCATGAACCGCCTTGGTCTTGCACTATAGCTTGGGCCTGGCGCACCCCACCTGCATTTGAAATTGACCAAAAAAACGTTATGTCCAAAAACCCTAAAACTAACTAAAAACACCAGAAATTAACAGTATCGCTATTGATCGACCCCTCCCACCAGCTCCTCCTCCTCAACCACTGCTGCCCCAACTACAATCACATCCGGCGTTGTTATAGACGTCAACTGAGTATTCATCTCCAGAACTTGTCTTAGAAGATTCCAGAATTTCCCAAGGATTTAATTGTTCTTTCACTATTTGCGGTATTTGATTGCTTCTTTGAATTGTTTACTCTCATCCCTTTTAATGTCAGAATGGATAGATATATTCAGCTTATTCATACTTTAGGATCAGAATTTTGCTTAGTTAAAAGAAGAAACTATTTTTATCTGTTGTGAATCCTGAATTGGAATTTAGTTGTTTGAATGAACTTACTTTGCAGCATTTGTTTTGGGATTTTTCTTTGGTATAGTCTATAGTGCTTGAGCTTTTCACATTGTACTTATTTGGTTTGATTACTTGTTGGGCCTCTTGTAGTGAAACTAGTTCCATTATGCTGTATTTTTTTTCTTGTTTGCTGTCGAATTAAAGTCTAATATGCTATGCAAAATTTAAGTATTAGAGCTTAATATGCTTTCATGAAGGAGCGCGAGACTCAATTGGCTTCCGAGAAAGGCATAGGCACCCTCTTGATGGGGGAATGAATCTTTGATTTTTGAAAGTATAATTTCAATGTCCCTATAGCCTTAGTGTCAAGTGCTATTTCAAGCATTTTCTGTAGGAATTTATGATTTTGTGTAATCTTTCTATTTCGGAGTTTGAACTGGATTGTGCCTTTTGAACCACGTTTAACTTTGAAAATATTGGAGTTCTATTTTGTGTGATCTTTCTACTTCAAAGATTGAATTGTGATGCTTATGGTGTTCGAATTCTTTTAAAAAGATGCTTTGTTAACATGATTTTCAATTTTTGAATAACTACCAAAGTTTTAAAACCAATGTATATTTTGCTAAATGATAGTTGTCGTTTGAGTTCATTGATTTGTGCACAATGGGTGAAGACAAATATAAAACTGCGGTAACAATGAAGCAGTTTGTTATGGGCTCAGTAGATTATACAGGTTGATTAAGATATGTTATAATTTGTCAATGCATTCTGAGTAGTCTCGTAAGTAGGGGTGCTTATCGGGCAAATATTTATACTTAATTGTTCGGCTTATCGGTTTATAAATATAGTAATCCACTAGTCATCTAAGGCATTGGGTGGATTGATATCAAATTAGCGGTTATCAGGCGGTTTATCGGCTAAATCAAATAGACTAAAATAAGTGGAGAATTTGTCCGACTTCATATTTTTAATTGTAGTGGATTTCAACAAATTCAGTTGGACATTCATTTTCGTAACACCACTCTTAAGGACACTGTCAATTACCAATGAAGAAGTTGCTGTTGATATTTTGCTTGATGAGATAAAGAGATAAAATGCCTATGCTACTATATTCTACAACTATTATGTTGAAGGAACCTTTGGTGCTAGTATCCTCTTTGATGACCTCTTTTTCTGCGGTAAGAGAATAATGTAAAATGTTTCTTTCGCCATTGTTTACGTGCTATTGTTTATATTACATCTCTCCCCGACTCCCTCAGCAACAATTATGTTTAGTTTACCATCATAATGTTTAAAAGATAATCAAAATTAAAGTTTACAACACGGATTCATAATTATAAGTTTGTGCAAGTTAAAGCACCCCAGCTCAATGGCTGCGTTGATCTAACAGAATTAACAAAGGGCTCTCTTCATCTAACAAAACAATGTGATGAGTGGGTCAAACAAATTAATAAAGTGCAGACCGTGCCTAAACATGTAACTATAAAAATTCTTAACCGGTTAACAGTTTATCCGACAATTAAATTAAATAATTCGTTCCTGTTGTCACACCTCCTTTTTCACTACCCCTGATTAATAAAAGGGTAGTAAGGGAGTTTTTTCAATTAAAGTGATATTATTCGGTTTTGGTATTAATATTATTTTTTCAGAGTCGCCACCAGGATTTTTGACGATGCTCCAGGACACCGTCTTATTTTTAAAATCCCAACCCGAGGAATTTTTGACTTTGTTTTAGTTGTCTGCGACCAGAAATCCGAGTAAGGAATTCTGTTAACCCGGGAGAAGGTGTTAGGCATTCCCGAGTTCCGTGGTTTTAGCACGGTCGCTTAACTATTAATATTTGGCTTAATTATCTAATTATTTACATATTTTAAACCTATTGTGCTTTTTAGCCTTTTTCAATTTTAGCCGCTTTTAGTATTTATGGATTTATCTTGAAACAAGTCACGATGTCGTGCACTTATTTGTTTTTGGACACATTATAACTATGCCACATGAAATGCACCCGTAATTACAACATGTGATTTTTATTAGTTTGAAGTTGTAGACGGGGACATGAGTTGTCACACCCGAGTGTAGATTATATAGTCACGACTATGATCATGACGATTACAAATACCTATTTGAGGCGATATTTGATTATTCACTAAGTTCTATAATTTCGAACTAAAAGAGGTATTTTTCAACCTAGAGGATATGTAGAAGGTTGTCTAAGATTAAGTTCACTAATCTAAAGACGAATGTTTGGGCTATGGCCGTATTTTAGACTAATTTATTATTTACCCCTTTGGCCAATCCTAATTATGGCTAGTTTTGATGAAAGCGTCACATGGTTCGAATTAGGATAAAGGCAAAAAATAAAAAATTTGAGAGATACGTGCTAACACATATTTGATTCAAATAACAATGGATAATATCACATAAAGGAAAAAATATAGTTCACTACCATTTGTCCTATTTAATCATCAAGTGTGTTTTTATGTGATTGAAGAGCCTAAGAAGAGAAATTTCGCCACCAACGGTCATTTGAAAAACCAAACATGACGATATTATTTTTTTCGTTAGGTTAAAACCATTTGATCCTTTTAGGAAAAGAATTTCAATCAGACGGAGAAGAAAACTGGAGTACGTAAGTGCTGGAATTTGCCATTCTTTACTTAGAACAAAACAGCTTTATAAATTTTCAAATTCTAATTATATCCTTTGGCTTTGATTCTGAAATTGTTTATATTCAGTAGTGTAAGATTTTGGTAAAACAAAAATAAGCACTTACTGTACAGCTTACAAAGTAATTGACCTCTAATCATTTTAACGTGATTACTCGGCCAGTAACCTTAAGTCTAACGATCTGAAGTCCAGACACCATTGAGCCTAACTGGGCTAAGTTCATGAGTCTGGCGCAATTACAAAAGGCCTATGCAGACCTGCCCAAGTTAAGTAACTTCTCACTTAATTTCGAAAATCTTTTAGATTTTTAAGAGAATATAAAGAAACAGCAGAAAAAATAAATATAACTGAATATACATTCTTATAGAATCCAGTCCAGTATTATTTACAAACTTGAAATTTGTAGAAACAACTACACTATTACATAGCCATTTCTCTATGAAATACAATTTTTCAAAATAAATAAATAAATAAAAATAAGAATATCTACTGCTGCTCGTGTGCAAGCTAGCAACCTTTCACAATTAAGACATGTACTTCATCATTGATTCTGAAACCAAATAACATAAATTTGATGGAAGAAATCTGACAATTAGGGAGGTCAGGTTCGATTCCTCTTAGTGTTGCTTTAAGCAGTAATGTTTCAAATATAAACATAAGACATACATTTTAGCACTTTTACGGAGTGAATCTAACCATTAGGGGTCATATTCATTCCCCTTAGTGCTGTTAAGAACATGGACTGGTTACATGACTTCTAAATATACAAAACTACTGATTTAACAAGCTTTCACATACACTCACATATAATATCCATAAACTCAAGCAATGAATTTGAATATCACCCAATAATTTCAGCAACAAAACGAAACAAGGATTTTGAATCTAACAAATTCATTTATGGTAGAGTGTTACATACCTCCAAAATGTAATAAAAATGACAGAGAATGCAACCTTGACCAAATAAAGGTCAAGATACCAAGAATGTTGTTTGAGGCTTAGACACAACAGCAAAAACAACAACAACTCAAGCAGAATCCCCCAGAATAAAGCTTGACCAAACCAGAATTTGAAGAGAAATCAGCAAGAGAAAACGAGATCTTCTAAAATGTTTTTGTACTCATGTTTTCAGTGTATTTTCAATACTTTCTGTTTTTTAAGAGCAAGGAAAAACAGTCTTCCAGAAGAACTTTTGTGAGGAAATTTATAGAAAATTCTATTGTCTAATTTTTCAGATTCTTCAGTAGCTAAGAAGCGTCTTTTTCAATGATAAAAGTGCAGAGAATTCCCTTCCAAAAAAAATCTGTCATTTTCAGAGGACTAGGTAAGGTATTTATAGGGGTATTTTGGATAGGATATTCTTAGAATATTCCTTATCCAATAGGTTGAAGAAAGGTACAGGTGCAACTGTCACCCTTATCCTTTGGGACAACTTCCCTCATTCTAGAAGATTCTCACCCCTAAAATTACTATCCTACCCCCAAAAAATCTGATTTCCTAGTTTTAGAAGGTTCTTGGGTTGTTACACCCAAGATTCTTCAATTGTAATTCCTAAACTAACCCTCAGTACCCTTAGAATTACCCCTTTAGTTAATCAAGGTTAAAAGGTTATTAGTTTATTAAGTGTAGATTGATTTTTATCCTAGTTGAGTAATTAACTATTAATTAAGATTCTTTAAGGTGGGGTTGGATAAGTTTAATTAGATAATTAGCTAGACCTTAAGTGGGTTTTAGAACTTAGGTTAACTAGTCTAAATGATTTCATTAGATGTAGTTAATTTGGTAATTAAACCTAATTAGGACTTAGTTATCTGTTTTAAGGATCATAAGCCTAAATTATCTAATTGGGGTGTCATTATCTAACCATTAGGTCGAATAGTTTTAGGGTTAGTTATCAAACATTAGAGAGTTAGGATACTAGTTCCTGTAACTCTTAATATGGATTCAAGTGAGAATTATTGGACTAGTAATGATCAGTGATTATTTTGCAGGAAATCAAGAAACCCTAGAACTAAATGAACAAAAGAACCCGCAACTAAGTGCTAATTAATGCTCGATAATGACAAATAGATGAAGAAACTACGAAACCTAAAACAATTAGCACAAGAATCAACAACTATGCAAGATAAACACGCAAATCACAACTTAGGGCCTTATAATGACCTTCGAAACAGTATTTACCTAATTTATAAATAGGCAGTCATGAACCCTAATGTGGCTACTATTCAAACGTGTATGGGGTCACTTTTAAACTAAATTTAATTGAAGGGAAAAGAACAAGAAGAAAAAGAAGAAAGCAAACAAAGAACAAAGAAACAGTGACATTTAAAGAGATTATACATATGATTTTGCCCTAAAATATCTGCCAGAACGGGAAAGAAAAGAAAAGAAAAAGAAAAGAAAAGAAAAAAGGGGTACCAGACAATGGAAGGAAGTTTGGCCGGAAAATTTGAGGTCACTAGACCTTTGCCGAACTCCGGCGGGGATTGAAAATAGCTCAAACCCATATGAATCAATAGCCATCAACGAGAGCTATCGATCCATGTAAGTAGGAGCTATTGAAAGTCTTCGGATCAACGAACATGTGAAAACTAGGGTTTTCCATTTTCAGATTTGAAATTAAAGAAATTTGAGTGAGTTTTTGGTGAAATAGATGGTAGGAGATGATTGAGAAGGGGAAGGAGATGGTCTGTTGAAGGTTTGGGGTCGATTGGTGGAGGTCCGGTGGTCGGAAGGCGACGGAACCTAGTTATGCGGCTAGGGTTTGCGAAGGGTTAGAGAGACAGATGAGAGAGATGGTCTGTGGATGTTTGGGAGGTGAGGTCTGAGGGGGGTGGGGGCGTGTTAGGACAGATTTATAGTGTAGGGGTTCTTAGTTCCGGACCGTTGGATCAATAATATCCAACGGCTAGGGGGATTTGAGGGATGAAACAGGGTCGTTTGGGTAGTGTAGGGGCAGGCCGTGTAAAGGGGCTATTGGGCTGGGAAGGTGAGTTATTTTTTGGGCCTGGGCAAGTTAGCACAGGTCCGATTTTGAGCCTATGTTGAATTAATTCACCTAATAACAAAATGTAGTGATTAATTCTAACTTAGTTTTGTCTAATTATTAATTGATAAATTAATTAAGAGTAAAATAATTAATTTAACACTCATATCATTTAAAGAATAAATTTTCACACTTGAATTAAGAAATTAACCATTAAAATCTACCTTATGTCAAATGATCGAATTTTGTTATTAATCGATTCGATTAATTATCAATTCATAATTCCTTTATGATAACGATGCACTTAATTATGCAACTTTAAATAATTTTAAAAATATAAATTATGAATATGCAAATACAAAACAATTCACAATTAATCACTAAAAATTCAACAAAAATCCATAAGATTAATTTACTTGTCTAATTTTGTAGGTGTATTTAGTAGCTGAAAAATTACATGCTCACAGCTGCCCCTCTTTGCTCGGAAACACGAAGAGTTTTTGGGCAAAGACAAAGTGAGCAGTCGTGAATGACTTTTACCCATTCGCATGCTCTATGTGAAGCGTTTTTGAAAAGTTTGACCGAACCCTGCTTTAGAGGTTGCCTACATATCCTTGGCTATAAAGGAATCAGGTCAGTGTAGTTCTGGAGGTTTTGGTAGCTGGGACTACCGAGTAATTGTGGTTGCTGCTGTTACTATTGTTGATCTCCTTATTACACCCAAGTACAAAACGAATGACTAACTAAAACCTATCAGCTGCTAAATTACAAGATTCCTATCTAGGACTTGGTCTTGAGTCTTGATCTTTTGCTGACTCTGACCTGGATCCTGGTGTTTGTTAATCGCAGATGCTGGTTTTGTCTTATCGTTCCTCGGATCAAAGCAGAATATACTGGCCGGATGACCTCAATCTCGTCCTGAATAGTCCACATCTTCCCTGTTTGTGCACTTTTGGATTCAATCTTCTCTTTTTTTTTTTTTTTTTGGTTATTTTTTTGGATTGAAACTTCTTATTTTTGGTCGTCTCGAGTTCCCATGTCCTAGAAACGTAATCTGCACAAAAATCAAAACAAACGAACGATCTGCCCCAGTTTTCACTAGGAAAATTTTATGAGTTATTGGAACAAACTCTATGCTACTTCATTATTGAAAGCAATGAAAAGCCGGGACTGGTGCACCCGGAGTTACTGCAGACTAGGGGGTGGACACCTATGTCTCAAAGCGGGATCAACTAGGGGTTGGGAGCCCTATGTTGCAAAATGAAATTAACTAGGGATTGTGTACCCTATGTTGGAAAAGAAATCAACCAGGGAGTGTATACCCTTGATTGGAAAATAAAGTACCAACCAGGGAGTGTATACCCTTGATTGGAAAAGAAAACATCAACCAGGGAGTGTATACCCTTGATTGGAANNTATTGTATACCCTTGATTGGAAAAGAAAGCATCAACCAGGGAGTTTATACCCTTGATTGGAAAAAAAAGCATCAACCGGGGAGTGTATACCCTTGACACTTGATTGGAAAAGAAAGCATCAACCAGGGAGTGTATACCCTTGATTGGAAAAGGAAGCATCAACCAGGGAGTGTATACCCTTGATTGGAAAAGAAAGCATCAACCAGAGAGTGTATACCCTTGATTGGAAAAGGAAACATCAACCAGGGAGTGTATACCCTTGATTGAAAAAGGAAACATCAACCAGGGAGTGTATAACCTTGATTGGAAAAGAAAGCATCAACTAGGGAGTGTATACCCTTGATTGGAAAAGGATCTCCCTTGATTGGAAAAGGAAACATCAACCAGGGAGTGTATACCCTTGATTGGAAAAGAAAACATCAAACAGGGAGTGTATACCCTTGATTGGCGTCGACTACGGGAGTGTATACCTTGCGTCGGAAAGGAAATCCACCAGGGAGTGTATACCCTTGATTGGAAAATAAGACATCAACCAGGGAGTGTATACCCTTGATTGGCATCGACTACGGGAGTGTATACCCTACGTCGGGAAAAGGAAGCATCAACCAGGGAGTGTATACCCTTGATTGGAAAAGAAAACATCAACAAGGGAGTGTATACCCTTGATTGGAAAAGAAAGCATCAACCAGGGAGTGTATACCCTTGATTGGCATCGACTACGGGAGTGTATACCCTGCGTCGGAAAAAGAAAGCATCAACCAGGGAGTTTATACCCTTGATTGGAAAAGAAAACATCAACAAGGGAGTGTATACCCTTGAATGGAAAAAACATCAACTAGGGAGTGTATACCCTTGATTGGCATCGACTACGGGAGTGTATACCTGTTGGTCGAATTCCCAATGCACACGCAAGTGTACGTGGTCGACAAGTAATATAGGATTTAAG
>MDKI01028152.1:0-17942 GCA_005239505.1 Nicotiana paniculata
AAATTGGGTACCACACAAAGTAACCTATCTTCTTGTGTGGTATTGACGTCTAAAACATCACTAGCACTCCCTAAATACTCAAATTATCTAGCATCATTCACACATTCCGCCTCATTCCGAATAGCCACTAGAACCCCTCACCGAGACCTGCCAACCCCGCCATCGCTAACCTATTTACAAAAGATAACCCACCTGTGTAAATCACCCGCGGACACCTTCCAACGACGCTGAAATGCACGCTCTCTGCGACTTCAATACCCCATCCTATTGCCTGCTTCATTTACCAACTTTACTAGTCCGTCCGCTCCTCATGGACATCCATTAAATGTGCGACAATATCTTCAAATTCCAAGATATGCTGCCGCTCCCCCACTTTGTGGCTGCTCGACTTCCGCTTCTTACGCTTGGCCTCCTAAAAATGGAACCACCGCCTAGTCTCACTTCAGGATCATTCTCTGTAGCTCTCAAACCAGCAGACCACCACGACTTCAAGCTTTCCGTAGATCATCTTTCTCAAGCTGCCTTCATTATCAACACTTATCCGGTACTGAACCACCGCATCTCATGATCTCTGCCAACCGCATTCTTCAATACTTCTTCTCAATAGTCTGACCCCACTCAACCGAAGAAACCATAGCACCGCTAAAATTAACACATTCTATTCGATCAATGACGACAACTACACGTCACAGGTGCATATCCCATCTCACTTGAAGACACCAAGTCTTACTACTTTATCAACCCCAACCAGACCATTCCTAACCCAAATGCCTTTCCTCTGCCGAAACTAAAATACCGAAGTCTCGAAATCACACTCTGAGAAGACCTCCCTTAAAACCACTCATCATCCTCAACATACGGGCAAGCATTCTATCATCATATTGACATCACACGATAACCAATCGCAAGCATCATCACTACCTGAGCATAGCCTTAACGCTCTCAGAAACATAGCTACTAAGTTGAAACAACATATTATTCTTCTACAGGGCCATAACAACAAGCTCCCCCCCCCCCAACCAATTACACATGGAAACATCTCGGATTACATCCGTAGCACCATTCAATTCCTCAAATTCCTGATTCATAGCAAGCGCTTCGCGACGCGTAAGATTGAGTAAGAATAAACTTAGGCATAAGCCTCAAGGGAATCGAATCGCATGATGAGGAATCAAGAAGGGAAATACTCTTAACAGCCCTGTAGCCTCTCGAAGATAAGTACAGACGTCTCTGTATCAATCCGCAAGACTCTACTAGACTTTCTCATGACTCGTGAGACCAACGGGAATCTAGCGCTCTGATACCATGTTGTCACGATCCAAAATCCCTAAGGTCGCGATGGCGCTGGACACCATTGTCAGGCAAGCCAATCATTAATTAATTGAAACAATTTCTGGTTTTTAACATTTATAAAAAGCATTTCCTTTCACTTTATTACATATTAACTAAATAAAATTATGTGAAGTAAAACAATGGTTTAAATATTACCCTTTAACAAATATAACCCAACACATCCCAGAACCAGGTGTCACAAGTACATGAGCAATTTCTAAGAATTTATACAATCATCACAAAGCCTGTCCGAAATAAAAATTGGACAAGGAAATTTAAAATACAAATAAATACAGTACGAGGGAGACTCTGCCAGCTGCGGATCGCCTCCGGATGATGCAGCTCGCCTAAGTCTCTGAATCCTCCACATTGCTATAAAAGTACCTGTGCAATAAAATCCAAAGCAAGTGTAGCATGAGTACAAAAACAACGTGTACTCAGTAAGTCGCCTGCCTAACCTCGGAGAGGTAGTGACGAGAGGTCGAATTAGAAACTCACTAAGGGCCAACAAATTAATTACAGTATAAGATGAACACGATAGGCATGTGAAAGTAGTAAAACAGCATATATATAAGGCACTGAAATCCAAGTAAATGCTGGAAATAAACAACCAGTTACCACTTTCTCATTATTTTCCAAAATATCTTAAATAAACAATTTCCTCTTTGTTTTCCCCAAAATATCATAAATCCACAATTTCTTCTTTATTTTCCCCTAAACATCTTATCACTTCAAAATCATGAAAAAAAAAACATTTAACAATTTAGCATGCGCATTCGGGATAAGGACAACCGGCATGAGCCGTCATAATAATCAACTATGTGCACTGCTGAGGATCAAAAGGCCCGTACCAAAAGTGCACCTCTCAATAAAATACTCATGTCTATGCACTTCCGAGGATCAAACCGCCCATACTAAAAGTGCATCTCTCAATATAATAATCCTCTTGGTCTACTGTCGAGGATCGAACGGCCCGTCCCATAAGTGCACCTCTCAATATAATAATCATATCTATGCATTGTCGAGGATAGAACGGACCGTACCAAAAGTGCATTTTAAATACAACGTGGCGTACGGCCCGCTCCCATGAGAGCAGGGGAAATAACACTCCGCTCGCGGAATGTAAATTGCGAAGCGGTCACATGCAGACATGCACAATCAATAATCCACCCTGAATAAATCGACAACACAAATACTCAAGTAAATGACCGATTTCTCTTTTAAAAACCACAAATAGTATTTAAATCCCTTTTTCAAAATTCACTTGCCGAGTTTATATAACGTTTAATAACACAACCTTATTCGGAAGTACAATTGCCCGTGAAGGAAATCAATTCTTTTTTTAGATGATTTAGAAAATAAACTCTAATCTTCCTTAGTCATTAAATTACAATTTCGATTATATTAGCAGTCTAATATCACATACAAGATCACAGGTAAGGCATGCTAGTGGGTTCTAGGCTACCCGGACATGGCATAATAGTAGCTACGCACAGACTGTCGTCACCTCGTGCGTACGTAGCCCGAAAATAATAGCATATACTTAATTAGTTCACCTAGAGGGACAATTTCCCAAGCCAAACTTAGAAAGGAGACTTACCTCGCTCCGAGATTCCATAACCGGCCTCCAAGCCCTTCCGATGACTCCAAACGGACGCGCAACGCCCCAAAACTATCCAAACAACAACAACCCAATGAAAATATACTCTAAATCCGAAATGACCAAAATGCCCTCGGTCACATGTGCCCGAAATCCAAAATTCTCGAAGATATATTCTACCCATAGCCTTACTAACTCAAATATACCATTTACTCAAATATTCATGCTCAATTCGTGGCTAAATTCTAAATTTATATTTTCTAGGTTTCTTCAATAATTCCCACCAATTTCCATGCCTAATCCATGCATATAATCTTGTATTTAACTTAGAGGCAGGAAGGAGTTACTTACCTTGACATTGCATGAAGGAATCCTCTATTTGAAGCCTCCCAAAATCGCCTAAGCCCATGAAGAAATGAAGACAAATGAACTCAAATCCTTGTTTTAAAGCATTCTACCCAAGACGATTTCCGCACATGCGGTCCTACCTCCGCACTTGCGCTCCCGCAAGTGCGACCAATCTCCCGCACCTGCGGTTTCCTCAACTCAAGCCCAAAATCGCGCCTGCACCCCATTGTCCGCACCTGCGGCTTCGCAGGTGCAGAAATTCCATCGCACATGCGATCCCAGCCAAGCCTGCCCACTCTCGCACCTGCAGCCAAATCCTCGTAGGTGTGGATCACACTAGATGACAGCAATTCCAGCCTTCTTCAAAGTCTCAACTTGATTCGTTAACCACCCGAAATCCAACCGAGGCCCCCGGTACCCCGTTCAATTATACCAACATGTTCCAAAATATAATGCGGACTTGCTCGAGGCCTCAAATCACATCAAACAACATCGAAACCACGAATCGCACCCAAATCCCAACTTTATGAACTTAGAAATTTCCAACATCTACATCCGACGTCGAAACCTATCAAATCACGTCCGATTGACCTCAAAATTTGCACATGGGTCATATTTGACATTACAGACCTGCTCCAACTTCCGGAGTCGCATTCCCACCTCGATATCAAAACTCCCACTTCCGGTCGTATTTCTCAAAAACCTTCAAATTTCTATCTTTAGCCAAATGACTCCAAAATGACCTACTGACATCCATATTCACTTCCGATCGCGCTCCCACCTCCAGAATTACCATTCGAAGCTATTCCCAAACTCGGAATCCCAAACGGACATCAACATCACTGAAACGCGCTTCAAGCAAAACTTAGAAAATTTCTTCAAAAATGCTGACTTCCACAATGTATGTCGAAAAGCTCCCGGGTTATCCAAAACCCGATCCGGACATACGCCCAAGTACGAAATCATCATACGAACCTACAGGAACCTTCAAATCCTGATTCGGAGGTCGTTTACTCGAAATTCCAATCTTAGTTGATTCTTCATACTTAAGGCTTTTGAAATGAAAATTTTCTTTCCAAATCAACTCTAAACTTCCTGAAATTCAATTCCAACCACGCCCACGGTTCATAATACCTGAAACAAAGCTGCTCGCGGCCTGAAACCATTGAACGGCGTGCTAGAGCTCAAAATGACCGGTCGGGTCATTACAGTGCGGACTCTGGAGCTTAATGAAAACTCACCGATGGGGAGTCCTAGCCGCAAATGCGGTTTGGGATCGCAAAAGCGAGAATCGCTAAGTAGAAAAGAGGAATTTTGAGGGTTTTGAGTTCATATCTCAAAATTCAATTGGGATCTCGGTGGGAGGCGAAATTTCGAGAGATTTTCTGGGGAAGTCATTGGGCAATCATTCTTAAATCCGTTATGATTATACTCCACTAATATTTTCTTGAATTCATCATTTAATTTCAGATTTGGAGTGAAAATTTGGGAAAATTTGAGAAAAGTCCTTAGGCCAAATTTTGGGGTTTTGATCAAGATTTCTGTATCATATTTGATTAATTTTTGTAGGAGAGACTCGTGACTATTAGGTGTTTGTATTTTGTGACTTTTACCCGATTTCAAGACGTGGGCCCAGAGAGGCATTTTGAGCGATTTTCCAATTTCTTGCTTTAACTTTGATTCCGCTCGTTAGATTAGTTTCTTGTAGCTATATTTATGTAATGTAATTGGTTTTGGCTAGACTTGGGGCATTCGGAGTCGGATATTCGTGGAAATAGCATAATTCGGATTGATTTGAGCCTAGTTCGAGGTAAGTGGCTTGCCTAACCTTGTCTGGGGGAAATCCCATTAGGATTGGTACCATTGTTGTTATATGAGCGCCATGTACATAAGATGACGAGTGCGCAAACGGGCTATTTGTTGTAAAACCTGATTTTCATTAAATAGTAACCTGTCTTTCCTCTTATTTGAACTTATTAGCTTGTGTAGCATTCTGTTAGACTAGGAAAGCATGCCTTCTTGCCTTAACTGCTTACTTGAACTACGTGCAGCATGTTTAGTGGTTTTACCTGCCTTCCTTAACTTGTACTTAGGATAAATTGCAATACTTTGTGCCATGATTATTGAATCTTGTTGTTTGCCAGCATATTACCTTTGCGAATACGGAACGGTATTCCGGGAGATCCCTCTGTACTGCATATTTACTTTGGGACTACGGAACGGTATTTCGGAAGATCCCTTGTCTTGCATATTTACTTTGGGACTACTGAACGGTATTCTGGGAGATCCGCCTACACATTTACGTTTGGTACTACGAGACGGTATCTCGGAAGATCCCCTGTTGACTTGTTGTGTTCTGGGCTGTTGATTTACCATGATTCTTTCCTTGTTACATTTCAATCTTTATTACTGCGATACTTCCGTTGCTTTGCTTTATTTTATATAAATATATATTCCGGTAGGGCCCTGACCTGACCTCATCACTACTCGACCGAGGTTAGGCTTGGCACTTACTGGGTACCATTGTCGTGTACTCACGCCCTTCCTGCACATGTTTTTCGTGCGAAGCTCCAAGTACATCTTATATGCCTCATCATTAGTACAGGTGCAGCAGCTTACCGGAGACTTCAAGGTACATTTGCACGCACCGCAAATCCTTGGAGTCCCCCTCTATCGCTTATATTGTTTTCCCTCATTTATCTATTTAGACACTATGTATAGGAGACAGTTAGAGAGTTCTTTTTAGAGCTTGTGACTCGTAATTCCAGGTTTTGGGAATACTGTCCATATTTGAGTGATGGTTTTACTTGCACATGCGGCATCCTTATCATTACATTATATCTATTGAAGTTAGTTGTAATTATTTCTTTATTTCTGTTATTTCGAGTTTTATTAGGCTTACCTAGTCGTAGAGACTAGATGCCGTCATGACATCTTACGGAGGGAGAAATGGTTCGTGAAAAGTTGGTATCAGAGCCTTAGGTTCATAGGTATCATGAGTCACAAGCCAGTTTATTAGAGTATCGTGGATCGGTACGGAGACGTCTGTACTTATCTTCAGGAGGCTATGGAACTGTTAAGAACAATCATACTTCTTTGATTTCCTTGTCGTGCGAGTTATTGACATCAAATTCTAAAATTGTCTATTCTAGTATTTCTCACATATGGTGCGATCAGGCACCCGAGCCCCCGCCAAAGCCACCAGAGGTCGGGGCCGGGTTAGAGGACGACCACGCAGTGCAGCTAGAGCACCCGTGCGAGCTGTGATAGAGGAGCCCCCAGCTTCTCCAACTGGAGGACAAACACCAGAGGTTCCTATTGGTACTCCAGCCCTCCAGGAGACTCTAGCCCATTCATGAGCATGTTCATCCCTTTAGCTCTGGCTGGATTGATCCCGATAACTCCCACCACATCTCAGGACGGGGGAGGGGCACACACTCCCGCAGCCCGTACTCCTAAGCAGAAGGTCCAGGTTGATTCGGCCCCAGAGTTTATTCCTATGCCCCCAGTGGCTCCGGTTCAGCATGAGACCAGGGTAGCAGCTTTTGAGGCAGAGCAGCTTAGACTTGAGAGGTACAAGAAGTAACACCCACCTACTTTCAGCGGATTAGATTCAGAGGATGCTCAGGGTTTTCTAGAGGAGTGTTATCGTATTCTCCGCACTATGGGCATAGCAAAGACGAGTGGGGTTTGTTTTACCACTTTCCAGCTAAAAGGAGAATCCCATCAGTCGTGGCGTGCCTATGAGCTAAGTAGCCCGGACGAGGCAACCTCACTCACTTGGACTCAATTCTTAGATATGTTTTTGCGTGAGTATGTCCCTCAGAGCCTCAGGGATGCTTGGCGCGCAGAGTTTGAGCAGATACGCTAGGGTTCTATGACTGTGTTGGAGTATGCAGTCTGTTTCAATGAGTTAACCCAGCATTCACCATCTTTGGTTTCTACAGTCAGAGAGAGGCTTTTTTGCTTCATTGAGGGACTCCACCCCAGTATCAGGACCAATATGGCGAGGGAGTTGAAGATGGATATCTCTTATCAGTAGGTCGTGAGTATTTCCAGGAGAGTGGAGGGCATGATTTCCCGGGACAGAGAGGAGAGGGAGTCCAAGAGGTCTCGAGATATTGGTCATTATTCAGGAGCTCGTGCCCCAGCAGCTCTCCATGGTAGGGGTTTTGTGAGTCGCCATGTTCATTCAGCTCTTCCAGCCGCCAGTGGTGTTCCAGCTCCTCCCAGGCCTCAGGAGCCTTATTATGCACCGCCAGTCTCTATTTCTGCTATTGTGTCTCGCCGGGAGCGTTCGTTTTGGTTTACGGAGTAAATTGAGACACTTAGTCTCTTAATTAGAAGTTTAAGTTGGAAAAGTCGACCGGATGTCGATTTGTGGGTAAACGACCTCGGATTTAAATTTTGATAGTTTTGTTAGCTTTGTTATGTGATTTTGGACTTAGGAGTACGTCCAGAATGTGATTTGGAGGTCCGTAGTAGAATTAGGCTTGAATTGGCAAAAATTGAAATTTTGGCGATTTGGTCGGCTGTGGAAATTTTGATATCGGGCTCAAAATGGAATTCTGGAAGTTGGAGCAGATTCATGGTGTCATTTTTGACTTGTGTGTAAAATTTTAGGTCATTCGACCGAGATTTGATATGTTTCAACGTCGTTTGTAGAATTTAGAAATTTCAAAGTTCATTAGGCTTGAATCTGTATGTAATTCGTGTTTTTGATGTTGTTCGATGGGGTTTGAAGGTAGACTAAGTTAGTATGGTGTTTTAGGATTGGTTGGTATTTTTGGTTTAGGTCCCGGGGGCCTCGGGTGAGTTTCGGGTGCTTAACGGGTAAAATCTTACACTTAGAAGAACTTTCTGATATGCTGGTTTCTAGTGTTTTCGCACCTGCGGTGGGGAGTCCGCAGGTGCGGCCCCACAGAAGCGAGGCTGGGATTGTAGGTGCTCCTGTAGGCCTGGGAGTCATTGGTCTCAGATCTGACGAGTGAGCCACAGGAGCAGAGCCGCATCTGCGAAAGGGTAGTCGCAGATGCGGAGGTGAGAAAGATCCAAGGTTCCGTAGAAGCGAACGAGTAGCCGTAGAAGCGCATCCGCAGATGCGGACATAGGCGCGCATGTGTGGATTCTGGAGTTTAATGAAAACTCACAGATGTGGAGTCCTAGCCGCAGATGCGGTCCTGGGATCGCAGAAGCGAGAATCGCTGGGCAGAAAAGGGGAATTTCGAGGGTTTTGAGTTCATATCACAAAATTCAATTGGGATCTCGATGGAAGGTGAAACTTCGAGAGATTTTTTGGTGAAGTCATTGGGTAATGATTCTTAACTCCTTTATGATTATATCTCACTAATCTATGCTTGAATTCATCATTTAATTTCGGATTTGGGGTGAAAAATTGCAAAAATTTGAGAAAAGTCCTTTGGCCAAATTTTAGGGTTTTGATCAAGGATATGTATGATGATGCTAAGACTCGGGTGAGGACGGTGGGTGGTGACTCGGAGCATTTCCCTGTGGTGATGGGGTTGCACTAGGGGTCGACTCTTAGCCCATTTTTATTTGCCTTAGCGATGGATGTATTGTCGCGACACATCCAAGGGGAGGTGCCTTGGTGCATGCTATTTGTCGATGATATAGTGTTGATTGACGAGACGTAAGTGGATTTAACGCGAGGTTGGAGGTTTGGAGACAGACCTTGGAGTCTAAAGGTTTCAAATTAAGTAGAACCAAAACAGAATAATTGGAGTGCAAATTCTGTGACTGGACCCATGAATCTGACATAGAGGTAAAGCTTGATGCTCAAGTTATCCCCAAGAGAGCGAGTTTTAAGTATCTCGGGTCTATTATCCTAGGTAACAGGGAGATTGACGAATATGTCGCACATCGCATCGGAGCGGGATGGATGAAGTGGAGGCTCGCTTCCGATATTTTATGTGATAAGAACGTGCCGCCAAGACTTAAGGGTAAGTTCTATAGAGTGATGGTTATACCGGCTATGCTGTATAGGGCTGAGTGTTGGCCACTCAAGAATTCCCACGTGCAGAAGATGAAAGTAGCAGAGATGAGGATGTTGAGATGGATGTGTAGGCGTACCAAGAGAGATAATATTGAGAATGAAGTTATCCGAGATAGAGTGGGAGTCGAGGCTGAGATGGTTCGGACATGTTAAGATAAGAAGCATTGGTGCTACTGTTATGAGGTGTGAGAGGTCGGCCATGGCGAGTTTGAGAACAGGTCGAGGTAGGCGTAAGAAGTATTGGGGAGAGGTGATTAGACAGGACATGGCGCTGCTTCAACTTACTGAGGACATGACCCTTGATAGGAGGGTGTGGAGGTCGAGGATTAAGGTAGAAAGTTAGTGGGTAGTTTTTAGTTGCTCACCGATAGTCTTAGTAGCACGCATGTCCCTCCATATTCTTAGGTTTTTATTACGTTATGTGGTTTTATTCGACTCAAGTATATTGTATTCCTTGTTGCTATTATTTGGTACTATTTATCTTTTATATCTCCCTTTTTTCTTTTTTCTTCCCTCTTTCTTCCTTTCTTGCTTTCTTCTTCTTATTACCCTTTCTGAGCCGAGGGTCTATTGGAAAAAGCCTCTCTACCTATTAGATAAGGGGAAGGTCTGCATACAGACTACCCAAACCCCACCTTGGTTGGAACATACTGGGTTTGTTGTTGCTAATTGGTTTTGGTTAGATTTGGGGCATTCGGAGTTGGATATTAGTGGAAAGAGCGTAATTTCGGATTGATTTGATCTTGGTTCGTGGTAAGTGGCTTGCCTAACCTTGTCTGAGGGAACTCCCCTTAGTATTGGTACTATTGTTGTTATATGAGCGTCGTCTACGTGAGGTGACGAGTGCGTACACTGGCTATTTGTTGTAAAACCCGATTTTCATTAAATAGTAACATGTCTTTCCTCTTATTTGAACTTATTAGCTTGTGTAGCATTCTGTTAGACTAGGAAAGCATGACTACTTGCCTTAACTGCTTACTTGAACTACGTGCAGCATGTTTAGTGGTTTTACCTGCCTTCCTTAACTTGTACCTAGGATAAATTTCAAGACTCCGTGCCATGATTATTGAATCTTGTTTTTTGGCTGCATATTTACTTTGGGACTACAAAAAGATATTCCGGTAGATCCCCCTGTACTGCATATTTACTTTGGGACTACGGAACGGGATTCCAGGATATCCCTCTGTCTTGCATATTTACTTTGGGACTACGGAACGGTATGCCGGGAGATCCCCCTGCACATTTACGTTTGGGACTACGAGACGGTATCTCGGGAGATCCCCTGTTGACTTGTTGTGTTTTGAGCTGTTGATTTTCTATGATTCTTTTCTTGTTACATTTCAGTCTTTATTACTGCGATATTTTCGTTGCTTTGCTTTATTATATATATATATATATATTCCGGTAGGGCCCTGGTCTTACCTCGTCACTACTCGACCGAGGTTAGGCACCGTACTTACTGGGTACTATTGTGGTGTACTCACGCCCTTCCTGCACATGTTTTTCGTGTACAAATCCATGTACATCTTACCCGCCTCATCATTAGTACAGCTGCAGCAGCTTACCGGAGACTTCAAGGTACATCTGCACGCGCCCGCAGATCCTCAGAGTCCCCCCATCCCTTATACTGTTTTCCCTCTTTTATCTATTTAGACACTATGTATAGGAAACAGCTAGACAGTTTTTCTCAGAGCTTGTGACTCGTGATTCCGTATTTTGGGAATACTGTTCATATTTGAGTGCTGGTTTTACTTGCACATGTCGAGCGGCATCTTTATCAGTATATAATATCTATTGAAGTTACTTGTAATTATTGCTTTATTTTCGTTATTTTGAGTTTTATTAGGCTTACCTAGTCGTAGAAACTAGGTGCCGTCACGATGTCTTACAGAGGGAGAAATGGGTAGTGACAGCTTTATTCTCGTTCTTCATCTCCTCCATTTTTCTTAGAATGGCAGCGAGGGCGTCATTACCTACATCATTGACAGTGTGAGTGATACCTGTTGAAGGAGGAGGAGGGACGTGCTGCTCATCGGTTGTTGTTGTGACATCTACTCGTGCATCATTTCTACTCGCCCTTTGAGTGGGTTTGTCGAGTATACTGTTCAGTGTACTCGTTAGCCATGCCTCTAGTAGTTTTTTCACTGTCGGTGGTGCTTCTTCCGTCGTGGACGTAGAGGCTCCTTTTCCATGAGAGGCGGTAACACTGCCATGAGGGAGGGATGAACCACTTCGCCTAGGTGAAGCGCTTGGCGTCACGTTCTCCCCGTCTTCTCTGTTAACATCATTGATGGTGTTTAGGATGTTAGCAGTAAGGTTTTCCACTACCTTCAATCTTTCTTTTTCATTTCCTGCCATGTTAGGTCGTGCAAGTAGGAAAAAGAAAGTTCTGCATTTTCTGTAGATCTCGAAAAACTAAGATTTTGACTAGAAAAATCTTCACAGACAGCGCCAAATTGTTTGACCAAAAAGTATGATACTTTTTGTTAAACTACTTAAAAGATAAATAAGGTGAAAGGCAAATCCTAGTCAAGCACAATAAATCTTAGATCTAGTCACGTGTTCAAACAGCAGTGTCCACTAGTGGATAGAGCCAATTCTCAGATTATTAAATGAAACTTTTTAGATTGAATTTAAGGGACAATAATGAGCAATAAATACGAAAAATGACAATAAATAGGAAGAACGATTCACCCAAATATTGAATGAAGTGGATGATTCTTTCTTGTGAATACAACATGTGACAAATGAATATGAAAGTGGACAAATTTTCTCGGATCATGTGAGTGGAAAGGCAGAATAAACAATAGAATCAATCACTGTGGAAAAGTATGTTTTTGTATTATCTCCCAAGAGTCAACTTCTTACAAGAGTTCTTATCAAAGTGAGTATCCCTCATTTTCTCTTATCTCTCCTCCTATTTATATGGGATATTCCCTATAAAACCCTAAAAAGTACAGCAGAAGGAATACTCCTTTTGATTATTCTAAGACTATACTAGCCGTTATTCCTATTCTTCGTTGCTTCGACCTCGGCTCTAACGGCTTGCTCGGCGATCGCTCGCTGGTGGGCACTGATCGACCTCGGCCTAACCGCCCAAGTTGAACCGCAATTTTCTCGCTTAACAATCTTCACACGCCGAATTTCCTAAGCCGGATTTTGACCCATACAAAAACAGCTTTCAAATCAAGTTGACTGTGAAAACTATAACGATAAACCATTGTCAAAATTGGACAACAACAATCAAATGAAGGAACTACAAAATGTCCCAATTCAAATGTCATTTGCCCCACTCTACTTATTTCCTTTTATAACCTTTATATATACCACCTACTCCTCTGTTAATTCTCTTTGTTGAAACAGCATGCCTAATAGCATTAGCTACTACAAAATATTCTGCAAAATCATCATCATTATTACACGGTATGCTATTTCAGTAAAAACTTACTCAAACCCAATATTTACACTAACCCAATTAATGTTAGTATAATGTATTTGTAATATAATTCTGGAGAAGAAAAATAACGTATAAACAGAAATGTAGAAGAAACAGAATTTAATCTGAGCCAGTTGAATTCACAGTGTTTCCTTAAGGAACTTAATCCCCTCCTAGTACCCGAAGGTTGTGGATTACTTTCTCCCAGTATAGAACGGATTACACACTAGTGTAGCGATACTTCAAACCCCAGTGTTTCAACGAACACAAATGGCGGAGGCAAATCACACTTACAATGTTTGTTTTGTAAGAAAATAATGCAGAAGGAGAACTCAGAAATTTCGTACGGAAAATCTGAGGGAATAGTGTGCTATTTATAGCCAATGTGTTGAGTTTAAATGAAGAGGTGCAACTCTTCAGAAGGTTTGTCATGATTGTTTAAGTAAAATGGCCATAATGTAAATGGCTATTTACGAAAAATAAAATGGGAATTCAAAACGCGGAGGAAAATTAATTTTCCGTCACAAAAACGGATAATTTGGATTAAATAATATTACGTTAATCTTTAATATTAACAAATAAATTACGTTCATCAATCAATCGACCATTTGACCAAATCCAAAATCCGAATATGAAGCCGAGCAACGATGTGAGGCTTGCTTTCTTCTTAACTCTTTAAGAGCTAGAAGAAGAGCAATTGTATATATATATACTCATCAAAAGTCTTTTCCTCCTCTAATATGGGACAATGTCCCTTTGTCAAGGAGGGAAACTTAAATAATTCATTTTCCCTCAATTTCCCATTCACCCTCTTTTAAGCTAAATAAGCATAAAAATCCAACAATTAATACATGACACGTGTGGTAAATTAGTATAGTTTGGTGCAAATACTGGACGCGGAACATGCTTTCCCTTTTTGAGAAAGAAGTCATTCTCTTTGAGACAAAAAAATAAAACATAAGTTCTTAAACAAAGAGTACTATAAATATACATTGTAAATATATACATTCTACATATTACACTCAAGCACTATAGTGAAATATTTCTTCCTCATCAAACAAGGGAAACAACAAACAAATAAAGAAGAAAAAGACCACATATCTTCCTTAATATATATATGTAGAATGTGTTGGTACATTTATCTTGAATGTGTGACAACTCTCTTTTGCTGATGACTTATCTTGTTATTTGCTGCATTATTTGCCTGTGGTGGTGAAATCCTAGGAATATCTTTTGGTGTTGGCAAAAGCTCTAGTGTAGCTAATAATACCTCATCCATTGTTGGTCTAAGTTTTGGATCTACATGGAGGCACCGTAAGGCGAGTGCAGCTGCAGCTTGTGCACCTTTCTTCGAGTACTGTCCTCCGAACCTTGTATCCATGATTCTCAGTACTCGTCTGCTATCGCTTAGGAAAGGTATCGCCCATTCTACCAATGTCTCCTCAGCACCTCCGGGGTTCTCCTCGCCTGTAGCTCGTTTTCCTGATAGCAGCTCCAATAGAACAACCCCGAAACTATAAACATCGTTCTTTGGAGTCAAATGACCTGTTACAAGTGATTGGGGGTTGACTTGAGATAAGATATACAAGATACCAACCATGTTCGACATGATTAAAAGTCTTGAGTCACAGTAATCTCAACGCAAATAGTTTAATGGAGAAGGATTAGTTGACAAACTGATTGAAGTTTACCTGTTGCGACATATTCTGGTGCAGCATAACCCCGAGTTCCTATGACCCTCGTTGAAACATGAGTTCTATCTCCATCAGGACCATCCCTTGCGAGGCCAAAATCTGATAGTTTCGCATTAAACTCCTGCAGATGTTCAATGGAATATTTCATTTGTGACCGTAGCAGGTTGTATGATCGAAACAACAGTTTTCCTATGCTAATCAGTATCTCAGACGTAGAGATTGTACCGAATCAAGTAGAATGTTTGATGCCTTGAGGTCCCGATAGATGACATTAGCGTCCAGACTGTGCAAGAAGGCCAGTCCTCGTGCAACATCTACTGCAACGCGCATCCGTTTACCCCAAGTCATAAGCTGAACTCCTTCTGCAGAAAAATGGAAACATCACTAGTCTTCATCAGCAACTTTCTGGAAAATGCGTACTATGCACTGATTTTAAATGTATCAAATGGAGACAGTAGATGAGACATGCTACAAGAAAAAATAGGATTATAATCGATGAGAATAAAAGCAAGCAGGGAAGAAAAGCTTAGAAAAAGATCCTCAAGTCAAGCCTAGATTGAGTTGGCTTTGTTGTCCAAGCGTTCGACGTAATGAACTGCTTTCTTCAGAAGATCATAGAAAAGATCCTTCAATTGCATGAACCAGTATCTTACTAAGAGATAATACCACTTCTGGAGTATTAACGTTATATCAATGCTTGAGAAAAATGTTTGGCACTGCTACACTAATAAAGCATACAAATCAGACACAGATCCAGGATTTGAAGTTTACAGGTTCTGGTCCTTCTGGGTTCTATAGTTCTATATTTATAATTGCTACACACACAATGAATTTTTCAGGATAAACATAGGGTGTAAGCCAAAGTTATTGGGTTCTTCTTAAACCGTGCCGTATACAGTACATACGCCCCTGTAAAAAAACCTACCTAAATGACAGGAAAAATTGAGAAAAGTGATCATAAGAATTCGGCAAATGAAGAGATTGACTCACTTCTGAATAGATGATTTTCCAAGCTTCCTTTAGTCATATACTCGTAAACAAGAAGCCTGTTATCACATTCTACACAATATCCAATCAGCCTAACAAGATTTTCATGATGAAGCTGTCCTAAGTAGTTAACCTCTGCCTGCAGATTTGATGCGAGTGAGACAAAGTTATTATCACTGAGAACAAGTGCCACAAACAAAATATTAAGAAATTTTCTGAAGGCTTAGAAATGAACATACAAGCCATTCTCTGTGCCCCTGAAAGCTTTCTGGCTTAAGTTTCTTGACGGCCACTACCATCCCTGTTCCTGGTTTGCAGGGCGTAAGCGTATTTTCATCTAGCCATCCTTTGAAGACATATCCAAATCCTCCCTCACCAAGAAGACTATCAGTTCGAAAGTTCCTAGTTGCATTCTTGAGGTCATTGAAGGTAAAGGACTTGAGATGGCTGACGGCAGATAGATCACTTTTGCAAGACTTGAGAGCATGTCCTAAACTGCCCTCAAGTGTCTGGCTACAAGGACGATTGTATTCCTTTCTCTCACTTCCAGGGCCTGTTCTAGAATCTGGAATTACAATTACAAGGAAATAAGCAGATAAGCAGAACTCGAATTTCAAATATTAAAAGCTAAGTAACATTTTTTTTCGTTTAAAGTACCAAGTCACTCTTTTATTGCCAATGTTGTGCAAAGCACTGTAAACAAGCCTTACAAAGTGGACAATATCACTAGTGAGTCCCTGGGGGGGGGGGGGGGGGGGCATGTAACACCCTAGTGAATCCCACATCGACAAAACACAGGAGAGTTGCCAGGTATATAGCCTTAGACCCTAATGACGCGTTTTAAAGTCGTGCGGACCTACACCCAAAGCGAATAATATCACTAGTGCTCTTGGTTGTTACATAAGGAGGGGATAACCTTCTTGTACAAAATGATAACCTGCTAATCAGATTATACAGTATGTTTTAATACATTGTAGTGGTAACTGCCAAAGTAATACTCAATACAAAAGGCTAAGTAATATTTAATACAAAAAACGAACAAGTCATGGCACAAGCCATACATGCTTTCACAATGTTATGTATCTTATCGACGCCAGTGCTGCTACTAAACAGATTTCCCAGAACCTAGAAATTGGCTTTTAGACCCGAAATTTCAGGGGTCAGTATGATGCAGGAAAAGCACTGTCTAAAACACCAACGCACAAGATAACTTTGAAGAGTTAAGGAATAAATTTAAGTAACTTCTTTGCTGTAACATATAATTGCTCTCACTCTCTTATTTGTAAACGGATGCAATAAGTAAATTCACGAGAATGATTTACTATACTCCATGAGCCTACTTCAACAACACCAAACTAGACCAAGAGCAAATACACACACACAACTGTTTGAACAAAATTGCAGGATAGCACATACAGTGTCCCCATCCAACCTGAAACTCTGCAACCTTCTGGACTACGATATAACGAACAATAACCTCGCATGTCTATTTCTTTTGCTTAGTTTTTGTTTCCAATGTGGAATCGAACTTGAGATGCAAAGGGGGGAAAGAGTAGACAATTACTCCAGAGTCTAAACTATAGAAAGCTCTTGGGAGCCAATTCGCATAACTTTGAAATGATAGTGAGGATTATCCAAATAATTGGATAGCAATAGCACAAAGTATTATGAAGCAAATGAAAAAACAGCACACCGTATAATTTGCTTCTTAGCCAACTAAATTCAGACTGTAACACCAAAATCACCAAACAGCAATTTGGCCACTTGAGAAGTATCCTTTTACTCTAGCGAAACTTAAAAACTTCTCAAAATGGAAACTTTTCTACACAGAAGTGACTTGAAAAGCATTCCACGTCTTTTTTCTTATGACGTGGTGTCGAGTCCAACTTTCATGCTCCTCGACTATTTCACCAGGTACCCACTACTTCAACCAACACAGCCACACAGGTACCATTTACTCTGGCCGCGAAGCCTTAGGCATATGTAAAGCAATCCATATCTTTCTAGCTCAATGCTTTGTAAAAGCTATTCATTAGAGCATACTGCATACCTATTCTCAATAGCTAACACACATATTCCACGAAATCGCAAAATCTAACTCTAGACTTAACCCTGAACTATACATAAAAATAAGGTCTTGAACAAATTACAAAAGCAACCCATATCTCTCTAGTTCAATGCTTTCTGAAAGCTAGTCATTATAGCATACCTATTCTAAACACAACACACACACACACACACACACACACACACACACACACACACACACACACACACATATATATATATATATATATATATATAATAAAAAAAAAGGAAAATCAGGTGTACTAATCTCCCGCTATGCACAGGATCTGGGGAAGGGCCGCACCACAAGGGTCTATTGTATATAACCTTACCCTGCATTTCTGCAAGAGGCTGTTTACACAGCTTGAACCAGTGACCTCCTAGTCACATCCCCTCACGCGCGCGCGCGCGCGCACACACACACACTATATATATATATATATATATATATATATATATATATAT